>VWZY01007782.1:413341-457601 GCA_013399075.1 Chloroceryle aenea | reverse complement strand
GCGCAGAGAGATCCGCGCACTGAGGACAGGGCACCGAGCGCTCTGAGCGGTGCGCTGCGTGCTAGGGACGTGTCACCGTGTGCTGGCGACTTGATGCTGGGTGCAGGGCACCGTGCACCGCGCTGCGGACACTGGGGCAGCGCGCTGTGCATTGCGCACCTGGCATGGGGGCACTGGGCACCACGCACCCAAGACTGAGAGCCTAGGGCAGCGACGGGGCAGCGGGGAACCGGCATGTCCAGGGGACAAAGTGATCCTAAAGGCGGTCCTCCTGGGACAGAAGGACCCCTCGGGAGGGCAGAGAAGGGGGGATACCTACGGGAGAGGGGGGAGAGAGACAAGAAGGAGAGGGCACTGGCTGGAGGGAGGAAGAGTGAGCGCATCCTTGGGAGTGTGGGGAAAATGGAGTATTTGAGGGTGCAGCTACCCCGGGGGCTTAGAGTGGTTTCCTTGGCACGGCTCAGGAACCCCAGGAGTGAGGTGTAATGGGGGTGATACAAGGACTGCCCTGGGGGCAGGGTGGAGATTGGGGTCTTCTAGACAAAACCCAAGGTGTGCAGATAAAGGTGAAGTTTGGGGAGATGCAGCTGAGGGGAAGGAGAACCCTTCGGGGAACAGAGGGAGATGCAGGTTCATATTTGGGTGGAGGAATAAAATGACTCTGCAGGGTGACAAATAGCCCAAAGATACGGGGAGAGGTGATGTGAGAGAACCGTGTGCTGCCTGGTGGGAAAGGGGTGACTGAGGTATTGCAGGGCCCCTGCTATGTGAGGAGCCCTTTCTCTATGTGTGTATTCCTAGGAGAGCCCACCTTAGCTCTGCCGGCTCCCACAGGGATCCTGATCCTCGCTAGCCCCCTGGTCCAGGCATTGGGTGCTGAGGGAAGAGAAGCATCTTTCGAGGACTCAACCCTGGGGATGCCAAGAAGCTTCTGACCTGTTGCTGCGATTGCTGTGGGTGGGAGCACTCCTGGGGATGCCAATAGAGCAGAGCTTGGTTTTATTAATGCCTCTGCTACCTTGCAATCGGCCACAAGCTGTTTCCCTTTCCGTGGGATGTTGAATATTGCCGAATCAGGTCTGGGAGTAGAATCCAGCATTTTCTTCTTTGAAATCACCCATCTCTGACTTCTGCCTTCTTGCTGGTTTTGCTCTCCTGGCTACGCCTGGGGCTCTGACCGTGTTTGCATAGCTAGTTCAGCAGCATGAGTTTAGATTCCCTTCCTTCTCGTTGAGGCTTATTCAACATCAATCTAAACCGGGCTGTACCTTTCATCTTCTCTCCCTGGGAGGATGGGAGCGCAGCCGGCTACCTGTGCACGCTGGTCGGCTCGGCTCAAGGGAGAGAAATGGAGAGAAGGGAGGGAAAAAGGAGAACTTTGCATGTCGCAAGCTGCTGCTTCAATGTACTCAGGCTTCGACTGCTGCAGTCCCTGTTCCTTGTGCCCGCTCCTGTCCCCACTTCTTTGCCCAGCTGCAAAAGGCTGTGGAGAGCCAGGAGTTTGGAGAATGCATTGATGCGAAATCTTGCTCAACTAAAGAATCTGAGTATGAAGGGAGTGAATTTTACACTCTCCAGAAAAAGCCAAGGACATTTAGATTTGAGGAATCTGGTGCTGACTTTCAGGTTTATGCTTTTACAAGCAGTTGATGGGGGAGGTGGAAAGCATTGCAGTGATGGGTTGAGAGGTGATTTTCTGAGTTAAGGCTGCTTTTTTTTTCTTTTATATCAGAATTATGTTACTTCACTGGGTATTTTGCTTTATCATCTTTATTCGTTTATTTGATTTGTTTGATCTGATCTCTGTGTGTAATGCACACACACATAAATAGTGCAGTTTAAGAACACTTTAGTGTATGTGGTGCTCTGTAATGTCCATAGGGGGTGAATAATGAAAATACTGGCACATCCTTAACCAGCGTGATGTGAAACATGAAGCTAGAATATTCACAGTCAAGCATGTCTTGGCAGAGGAGCTTGGACATCCAGAAAAGGGTTTGCTCTCTTCAGATTACAAAACTTTTAACAGGTTGTTGTAGCCATTAGGAAAACAAACCAAAACAACTAAACCCACAATAAAAACAACCCCCAAATCTGCCATCTTCACTTGATTCTCTTCCTGTTCAGACCCACATAGTTGCTTCCATCTGCAGTGTGCCTGTGAAACTTACAGGAGGGAGAGTTTGCTTTTCCTTTAAAGCAGTGACAGGGTAAGCAGTCTGGCACCCGAAAGATCAGGGATTGGAATTCCCTTTCAAATGCTGATGTCAAGCTAGTTTCAAGAGTGCCCCGAGAGCAGGTTTTTGCCTGCAACAGGCAGGTGTTGAGGCTTTTTTTTTTTTTTTTTTTTTAATGTACTTAAAGGTATTTGCCCTTTTTCCCCTTTCCAGCTTGAAAAGGCTCCTTTGGCTCATTCAAGACTGGAATGCAGAGCTCGTGCTATTCCTGAATTAAGAGGTTGGCAAGTTTTTTTGTCCCTGATGAGAGGCAGAACGATTGCCCAAATGAAACAAGGAATAAAACTGCAAATTCTCCTGCTGTGGCTCCAGCATTGTTTAGTCTTCCATTTAGGTCTGTAAAGCCAATCCTGAAATGGTTGTAGGCGGAAAGTAACATAAACCACCGTGTAGCTAGGAAGCAGGGGATGTTTCTCATTGCACAAGAGGCTTTGGGTATTTTGAAGATGTTGGGAATGTTGAAACAAAATAGCAGCAGTCTGTGGAAATCAGGCTGAGGACTTCTACCCACCCCAGGGAGGCGAGTGCATGAACTCCCACCAATGGTGAGAGCAAGACAGAGGCTCAGCAGCTCCAGGGATCAGGGCCCCTGAAATAGTTTTGATGCCACTGGATCACAGTCTTTTACAGTTTATTTCAGGTCATCACGTAACAAACTTTACATAAAGCTGACTGGAACCACCTGACCTAGGGACAGAGGGTTGTTATTGTGTGCGCATAGCTCGCAGAGTTCATGCCAGTCTCAAGTGTGTTTATTCCTTTGGCACCTCAGTGAGGTCAGCACGCTGTTTTGCATATGGACTAAATGGTGTGCTCGAGGTCCACACAGGGAACAGCAAGAGCTCTCTGTACCTCGGGTTAGCAGTCTGTATCCTGGCAGATCATGTCACAGTTCCTGATAGTGCTGTCCAAGCAGGTCTAGGGTGGCTCAGGACCAAATGGATCCTGGAGACACAATGTGCTTTGAGGGACATTTCAGGTACCATTTGTGTCTCTCAGCCTCTCCAGTCTCAGCTGGACGGTGGGGATGCTGCCTTCTGCTTTGGCCATTGTGAACAGGAATCAGGGACTTGTGTGGTCTTTTTCTGCTCTCAGCTGCTATGTCCTTTTCCCTTTCTTCTGCTGGGATTTAGCTCTCACCTTGTGTCAGAGTAGGTTGGTTCAGGAGCTAATCCTGCAGAAAGCCAGCCCCAGGAAACAAGTCAATGCTTTTCTATCAGTTCAATGACCTGAATAGCTCAAGTATAACAGAGTGCCAGTGCTGCTCCAGGATGGGAACTTGTGATAGAAGGTGGAGTTGGGCAGGTCTTGGCGATGTCAGCAAATGTCCTAAATTGTCTTGGCCAAGCTATGAGAACAGCTGAAGAACATCTATTTTCTCCTAATGGAGACAAGGCCCTAATAATAAAACCTAGGAAAAAAAATTGGTTCTTGAGCCACTGCTCACAACTGACCAGTCAAGGGATTTTAATTTTTTTTTTTCCTTTCCCCTGTGCAAGAGCAGTTCAGTTGGGTTTGTAGTATTGTTTTATTTTGTTGTTGGGATATACGTACTAATTCAGTGGGATCTGCCTCAGAACCACTGCTGGCTATTGAGTCTTGCTTTGGAATCTCACATCTTTATCAAAGCAAGTGTTGGGTTTTTTGTTGTTTTTTTTTTTTAGCCTATGCCAGTGCAAAGTAACCTTTCCAAATGGAAAGGGAACTGTGCAAATAATGTGGCCCCAGGCAAACTTGAACTGGGATTGCCTCATTCACCTGGTTTGGGACTCCATTTTGAACTTCCATGATACACAAACAGTGTCAAAATAGTTAACTGCTAAAAATGCAGCTTGTTTTAGCATCCAACTAAAATCCTTATTTGAGTAGCCCCAAATACCACACATCCTTCCTTATGGGTTAAATGTCAAAACCTCCATTTCCCCTTGGCAGACAGCTGCTAAAAGACAGTTTAATGTATTGCTCCAAAACACAGAAGACTCTGAGGTTGGAGGTAGCATAATATAAGTGGAATTTTAGCAGCGACTTGAAAACCACGCCAGTAATGCTATGAGTGCATTTTTCACGTCCACTGAGTTGCCAGGAACAGTTCTGCTTTTCTCCTGCTTTAATAAGGAAATGGAGCATCCATCATGATCTGCATGTGTGCATCTGTCCTTCTGCCCCTACGACTTCTGCCCCTGTCAGTCAAGTTGGCCAGACCTAATGTAGCAGTGGGTGTCATGAAGGCACCATGTTGCTAAAAAGTGGGTGAAGGGTAGGGAGGGGAGAGGCAGGCTATGAGTGCCCCCCTCGTCATGTGCTAGATGCCTTTTGAGGAAGAAGCACATGAGCAAGGCGGAGGTTAGTTATGAGTGCTGCAGCCAGGCTTGTGCAAGCTTGGACATTACTAGACACACAAGAAGCCAACAGCAAAACCCAAATCCGCACAAGTGTGTTAATGTGTCCACAGCCACTACAGCGGCTCTGCCCAGGATAAACTGAACATCTGCAGAGCTCCTTGCCTCAGAAGAAATTATTAAAAGGGAAATGCAATCAATAACAGCTCTAAGGATGATACATGAATAAAAAAAATGACACAGCTCATTTGTCCTCACTGTCTCTGGGGCTTTGCCAGTAGGTGGCCAGGTCTCCAAGCTCCTTTGTGGCAGCTGGTCTGGTCAAGAGCTAAACTGTTTGGGCCTTGCACTAGCTGTCATTTTTAACACCTTGTGGAGCAGCTTCTTCAAGATAATGCTACCCTTTGCTCCACTTCTGCTGGTGGTGTGAAAATGGTGGTTTGGAGGGAGGGGGAAGCCTGGGAAGGTTTCAAGGCTCTGGCCCAAAGGAGAAATGTGTTTTCATGCTGTCCCTTGGCAAATGATCTGTTTCCTTCTTGCCCTTTGCAGTTGTTTCCTTTCCTCTGGGTTTCAGGCTTATACTCGCTGAGCACGGTATTTGTCAAGGGAACAGCAAGAAGCCCCATCTGTGAGAAAGTCCATGTCGTTTGTTTTATCCACATCCAGGAATTGAGATGAGATAAACAATTTGGGAGGCAAAACAGTGAAAACTGGAAGGCAAGAGGTGTGTTTGTGTGTGGCTCTGTACTAGACCTGGCTGCAGTATTAGCTGGGGCTAATTTATCTGCCCAATGGGTAGCGGTTGCTGTTACCCACAAACACCACCAGGCTTTGAAGACAGAATTTCATCCCAGGGTCTAGCTGCACTCCTTTACCTGCTCTTCCTGGTCTTACGTTCAGCACTAAGGAGCTAAGAGGAACAGCAGTTTCCCGGATGGATTTTTTGTGTTTCTGCTTAGATTGGGAAATTCCAGCTTTCTGAGCATGGTCACATCTGCCTTCCCTGAGGGGGGATCTTTTGCTCTAGGCAGACAGAGTAAGGGGAAGGCCAGAATAAAATGTAAAGATGCTTTTAAGGCATTGCAGAAGGAGGACTGATCTTGATAGTGTACTGAGTTTCCACGTGTAAGAATTCCAGGTGAGATACGTAACTTTGGTCCAGTGGCTGCTTAGAAGACCCCTTCTGTAACAGAGGGATACAAAGACCTTGCTTCCACTATCACTTCAACCCATCTTCAGCCTTGGCTCTTCCCTGGGGAGGTGCTGCCTGAATGAGTGTGTGTGTGTGATCACTTCTGAGGCTGTCCTTTAGCAGCACATACTGAACACATTGGGCTTGGCTTTTCAACTCGCCCTTGCTGACTGTTTGCATCTGACAGAAGAGTCAGATTTGTCCTCAGTGGAAGAGTGACTTTGCCTGATGGCATTAGCCCTGTGGAATAATCTGTATTGGTGCCTCCTGCCTGCCTGCCTCTGGGAGGGAATTTTGTTACATGGCTCTTTGCTGTATCTTATGCAACAATGTGCTGCCTCAGAGCTGCTGAGTGCTCTGTGGGATTTGGAGGCTAGTGGTCGTGCTATGGACTCAGGAGAGAAGGAAAAATCCTTGCTGGGGGTCCCAACATACTGTGCAGATTATTCTTGTATGTCTTTCATCCCCACTGAGCTGATCTTGTGGTAGTCATGCCCTACTCCCTTCTTGGCCTAGTGCACATCCTCATGTTTCATCACACAGGTCTTGGTCTTCATCTGGACCATGGGTAAGCCATGATAGGGAGTTAGACCAAAGTTTTCTGGAAGGAGGAGCTTTCTGACAGTTTAGCAGATTGCAAATCATTATTACTAATAATTATTATTATTATTCCCACAAAGTACCTTTAGCAGATTGAGTGTGACTGAAACATCTTTGCCTACTTTCCGCAGTCACTGCCAGCAAGCTAGGAGACATTTCTCATTCACAAACTGGCCAAGTGTGACCTCATTAAATGTGCAAGTTGCCATCTAATTACAAGCGAACGTGATGTGCTGGCTTAAGAGAAAGGGGTTAGTGCATTGGAGCACTGCTGCAGCCCAGCATCTGACAGCTTGTTCTAACTGCATTGATTGTCTTCTGTTCAGTATTTTGCCTCACACAGAGTTTAGCTAGATACCAGTGAGAAGAAAAAGTCTTTTGCTGCATCAGCTTATGGTAGAAATAAATTGGTTTAGAAAGGAAAGGGTCAGTAATCATGTGTCTTTCTTACGGACTGGAATACTGGGAAACATCAGGCCACTTTTATAAGCCTTAAACTATCCTTTGACATTGCAGCTTTTATTCTGAAGAAAGCTGCACTGTGCCTCTTGGCTGGTAAGGGAACAAGTTCACTGCCTGGTGCTCTCTGTAGTGAAAGATCCCATTAATTCTGCCGGCTGCAAGGAATGATTTTTTGGTATTTCTTTCTGGACTGTAATTGAGAGTGACACAAAGCACTGGTGGGAATTGGACCATGTTGAAATCCCTGCTTTTCCTTACAGTTTTCTGCAGATAAACCAGCTCGGGTGGGATGAGGGGATTTCTAATGTTCTGTCTGAAGTTAATAATGTTTCAAACACCTTACTGGCTGGAGGCAATTATAGAGAGGAGTTTTTGTGCCTTCTCGCAGCTTGTCATTGTAGCCAGGTGATGCAGGATGCCTACAATGACATGCTGTTGCAGTCACTTGCATGACATCATCTATGGGAGCGTCCTGTCGTCCTATAATGTCAGGAAAATTCATGAAGCCTTGCCCATTATTTTTTGCTAAAGATCACAGCAAGATTTCCCCATAAGATCTTGCTTTTCAGATTTCAGCCAGGACAGTCTGTTTGTTCTTAGCTCTTATGGCTAGTTGTAGAAGATCCAGTCCATGCTAATGGGCTTTTTTGGCTTGGTGAGGAGGTTGTCTGATAACCTTCCATGTTTTTTTCTTGTTATTTTAAAATTAGAAAAGGGTGGGCACCTGATGTCCACATCTCAGGAGTGCTTGCTGTTTAGTTTGGGGGTACTGGTGGGTGCAGTGAGTAGTTGAAGTTGTTTTTGTGGTTTTGGGTGCTCTAAAGACCTTTTTGGTACCTCAAAAGATGAGGTGTATGTCCCGCAGTGTGACCTGTCTCCTGTAATGTAGGGAGTGCCCTGTGTTTTAGAAGTCCTAAATTTTTCTCTTGTGGAGAGTAGGACAGATCTTGAGCAGCCCCAGTGAAGGCAGGAGAGTAGGACAGATCTTGAGCAGCCCCAATGAAGGCAGAAGAGCAGAAGCAGTGTAACTGGCAAAAATCTGCCCTTTTTTGTGCATCTGGAAAGTTGCTTGGGGGTCATTTTCTGTTTGAGTCCAGGAAGTTCTGTCTGCAGTGCTTGGCATGCCGTTCGGCTGCCAGCTGAGCCAGGGGGAGAAGCAGGGCTTGTGACTGGCATGATGGCAGCACTCCCACACAGCCCATGTGGAAATGCTCGTCTCCCATTGATTTCAGCAGGCGAGAGGCTCTCCTCCACCTGGTGCTGTTTCAGCTGGCACTTCCTGAGCAAGCAGAAATGGGGGGAACCTGGGTTTAGTGAAGAGGAATGGCATGAGGAGGAGTGGGAAGGGTGGTTGTCATGGGGCTCCATCTTCCCACACCATTGGAGCCCAGAGCTGGTGCTGGGGCTCTGCCCTGTAGCCTCAGCAGGGATGTGTAGCTACTGAGGCTGTGGATAATCCAAAGTGGCCGGCTCAGGGGCTTGCTGGGGTGACAGGTTTCTCTTGTCTGGGTCTTGGCCACTGGGAGAGTGTGGTATGGAAGTTGTAGTGTTGGAGTGGTTGGCCACCAAGGTGTTTCTGTTCACAGCAAGGCTAACCCTTTAACTTTACATGGCTGTTTTTTGTTCTTCCCAGTCCTCCTCACTACCCTGCAGTGCCTATGTTAAAGACAGATTCCAGTTATATTGGTGAATTATGTCTTGCTTCTTGGGGACACGTCAGGAACGCTGCAATCCACCCTTCACATGCTAGCTGCTTTGCAATTGAGCCAGTGTGAGGAAAATGCTGAGTGATAACACTATAACAAGTCTTAACAACTGCTTTCTGAAGGCTGGAAGAACTGCTCCAGGCTCCATCCCAGGCTTTGACAAGGCATCTTTTAGTCCAGCTGGTCAAGGACAATGTTCTTGTGGTGGAGACTTTCTCTCTGCTCTACTAAGCTCCAACAACCATTCTTTTTCTAGCATAGTACCCACCATTAACTAAGGGTGATGATTTGTTATGATCCTTGATGTGTAGAAGGCACTTTCTTCTGAATATCATATGGACCAAGTGGCAGGGAAATCACTGTTGCACCATCTTGTGGTATGAATGGATAGGCCAGTCATCAACTATAATGGAAAATGGGATGAAGAGGCCTAAAGCAATGGTTGGCCATGGTAGGAGATCTTTCTTTGTCCCTGGTGAACAGTGCTGCCTCCATTGCTTGTGTAGAGGTGGTTTTGGGAGGATTTTGTTGAGACTGCTAGAAATCTAGGTTGTTACAGGTAGTCCATTACACAGGACATTTGGGTCAGAAGGTCTGGGTTTCTATTAGTGTTCAGGGAATATTGCTGTTCCTGGGCCTGAATGGTGGGACAGCATTAGAGGTACTATTGAGAGGCTAACCTTCAATGAATCCATCAATGAATTTTAAAAGTAGTCCAGAACTCGGAGAGAAAAATGAGACTATGGCAAAATGGTGCCTTCTTATACAACAGGTCAGCTCCCTGTGGGTATTCTGAGTAATTTTGTTGTTGTCAATTTTAGTGACTAAAATAAGTTTATCCCATGCTTTCTTTTTTTACTCTGCCAGGCCCCACAGACCCTGTTACTCCCAGCTTGCAGGGAGCGAGACAAATTCCATTAATTCTTGTATATTATTGAAGGATTTCAGTCGATGAGATTCTTGCTCAGAAATTCTCTGTGGAGGAGCTCAGCTTCCCACTGCCTGTAGATGAGACCTGAAAGCTCAGTCTCCTAGCACACCCAGCTAGGTGGTGCAAATACAACTTCTGATGTCTCTGGAACAAATTTGGTAACCTGTTCCCTTCAGGGCACCTGTCACTGAGTGTATGGCCAAGGCTGGGCAGGTAGAAACAGCTGGTCTGCAGAGCTTTGAATAATGCCAAAATTCCAGATTCATGCTGATTTTGAAGGTCTAGGAAGGTCTAGACCTCTGTGCACATGACTGGGGCATGCTTGGTCTAGGGACACTAGGAGGAATTTGGCATGGAGCCCTCTGAGGCAACTGTCTTGTATAGTAAAACTCAAGCTGTGGGAATCGGTGTGAGGAAATAACATCACTCTGGTTTCTACAGTCTCTGTCCCAGGGGCCAGTTGAGTGTTGCAGGAGCCCACAGGAATCCTGCTTGTGACCACAGCCAGATTAATGGCCATTTTGGCAGCTTTTCAGGTGTGAGGAGTTTGGCCACTTTCACAATAATGGCTAGAAATTCCACATGAATTAATTAGTTTTATTACAGGACATGTCCTTCCTGCTCCTCCAGGGCCGCCTGAAACACAGAACTCATTACATGAAGAAATGAAAATAGTACTAAAAATAAGAGCTAGTATCCCAAGCCTTTTGTGAGGAAACATGCGGAGTACACTGACATCCTCCACCAGACGTGCTTCCTAGGCTATGGCTTTTGTCCAGATGAGATCTAAACCCAAGTTCTAGATAACTGCAGCCATGAAAATGCCCCAGCCTGTTCCACCATGAGGGTGTCTTCTCTCAGGCTCTTAGCCCTTGCTCAGCTTAAGACAGTCATGCAGCCTTCTTATGTACTCCCACACTTTCAGTTTGATGCAGTGGTCTGGTGTGACCCTTGGCTGTTGCACAGGGGAGGCTGCACACCTTCAGCATCCTCTCAGTAGGACAGGTTTCCATAGTGCTGTTCCTACTTTGCAAGGACACTGTTTGCTGCTATGGCCATAGAGTGCTTGGAAATACCCTTGGGAAAGGCTGCTCTGAATCTAAGTTTTGGTCAAGGGTATGCCGTAAAAATGACAGCATGGGACTTTGAAAAGAGAGTGTCAGAATGAGGTTAGATTGAGTAAATATTTTGGAAGCCCAAAGCTCATAACTTTCCCTTGCTTACGTTTGTGGGGAATCAGCCTGTAGAAGCTTACCAGCTCTCAGGTGGCTTTTAAACAAAGGTTGTCCATGGACTCTGTCCTTTTATTTTAACCCTTTTTTAGAAGCATTGATGTTGTCTTGAGGTTTGCGTGCTGTTAAGTGGCAGGTGTGCAAAATGCACACTGCTTGCCAGTCATTCCAGTGTTTGCTTTATGAATATTGCTTCAGATACTTGTGCTTCTTTCTAGTCATCCCACCTTTGTGAACCAGGGCTTGACTTGTTTGGTTTTTTCCCCCTTTTTTTTGGATGAAGAGTGTTCAACATGGCAAATCTGACGAGCCTTGATTTGGTTCATGCTCAGCTCTTGTGAGAACTGTGACCACCATCCTGCAAGGACTAAGGCCAGCTGGGCTGTCAAAGGGCTAAAACTCAAAATTTCCAGCATTAACAAATTGTGCACTGTAAAAAAGAGTAAGAAATGATGATGCAGACATAGATTCTTCTAATCACAAACAGCTGGAAATAGACTGTCTTTCTAGTAATGTTTGTTATTTATATCAGTTATTGCTTTCCTCCATACTTTTCTGTTTATTCTTTTTAACAGGCTGGTTTCAAGGATTTTTCACCTTAGTCCCTGACCATTAGTTTGGTCCTGCCCATGCTGAAACTGACCTTTGCAAATTAAGACCACTGTGAAAGATCTTGGGCAGTGCAGATATGACCAGGCAGCAGACCAACTTGGCCAAAGGTCCATCAAGCTTGTAATCCTGCTGTAGGTGGTGCACAAATTGGGAATTTATGAAAAGCGTATGGACTGAGCCTTGTGAGGTAGGAACAGTGCTATGGAAAACCATCACACTGCTGATACCTCTCAGCCCCTGATTTCAGGGATTTCCAAAGCACAGCCCAGTCTGCTGGCTGCTCACAGATGTACCTTCTTTGTTGAGTGAGCTGCCCTCCTGACTTCTAGCAGTGGAGCTTCAAGTACTGGGGGAGGCAAGTAAACCCTTAGCTGTGTACATCACTGCAGTGTCTGGAGGCTTTGGGATAGGAAGATCTCTGCACACAAGAGCAATTTTGAATTGCTCTTTCAGATCCAATTTGCTACCTGTTCCCACCTCCCGCTGCCTCATGTGTCGAGGAGCAACAGCCATGGTGAGCAGGGCAGTCCCATCATCTGGGCTGTGCCCAGTGGAAGCACAGCCTTGACCAGGTCTGTTTTTTCCATGATTTATGTGCTAGGAGACTTCAGCCTTGAGGCTGTGGTTGTCTGCAGTGTTCTGTCCACTGGAACTGATCTGCCCTATCTGAGCTGAAATGTCCAAGCTGACCTAAAAAACTGCTCATGATTAAAATGCAGCAGTCCCCTATACATATTTAACTGAGTCTATGCCTGTTTGTTGCTTTTTTTTTTCTCCAGTTCCTCTATTTTCCCTGCCTATGCAGGAATAGTCGACTGACAGGATAGTCATGGCATCCTGTGATGTAGCAGCATTTCTGGCCATTAAATTATGCACCTTGCTTGTCTCCCACCATCATTATCCATGTTCAAGAGTGATGCCCAGCTCCGTGTTGAGTGTGAGACAGCTTCTGTGAGTGTTTATAATGCACTGTAGGCTGCGCACTGCCATATAAAGTACATCCTGAGAAACTCCTTAGAGTCTCCATTAAGCTTTTTCTGCTCTTCCCTTGAAGCAGTGGACTCTCATCAGATAGATGACAATTTTCAATGGGAGGAATTCCCAAAATTTTGTCCAAGAGCTGTGAATGGGTGGGACTTGGGGCTGTGTGGCAGAAAGCATCTGCAATGCAAGACTGCAGTTATTGTGGTAACACAAAGAAGAAAGTACATCTGTGAGCATCCAGCAGACAGGTCTGTGCTTTGGAAATCCCTGAAATCACAACTGAACAGTGTCAGTAGCATGACCTGAGCTGGGCTGACTGCCTGATGTAGGTACCTGGGGCTTGTTACGCAAGGTGTGCAGTCTGCCCTGTACTGGAGTAACCCCGAGCTGGATTGCTCTCTTCTCTCTCCAACCATGGAAGCATACCTGGTGCCTGCATGGTACGTAGCCACAGCCTGGCAGGGACTGGGATGTGGCGGATCAGAAGCCACCCCTGTGACGGAGCTGGGAAGTTCAGCTGGGGGTGCTGGCTTCATTGCACGAACGATGCCATGAGATAGGGGCAACTCACCATTGCAGCTCAGTGTGGAGCAAATGCAAGGTCCCTATTGTGACAGTGGTGAGTGCAGACTTGCAGGTGTAGCACTGGTTCCCTTCTGCTCCAAACCTGACTTTGCACAGTGCAGAGGCTGGTGTAGTGCAGTGCTGCCATCGTGTCCCTGGCTTGCATGCCACAGGGAGAGCAGGGCTTTGCTGTTTGCAGCTGGTGAGTCAGACCCTGGGCAGCCTACGGCTATAGTTGCAGGTTTGCTCTTTTTCCAGCTAGACACATGCATCTGTTTTAAGGTAGCAACTGAACCTCCCCCAAAACCCCTCAGCTCTGCAAGAAGCTGGTGCAGGAACCTTGGAGCAAGTTTAGACACCAAAGTTTGGGCAATCACATGTTGCAGTGCTGCTTGTAGAGACTTCTATCCAGGGGCTTTCCTTTAGAGAGACTTACCCAGGAAGCAGAAATAGCAAGTGACTAAACATCACGGTTGCATTCCTGCCATCTGAAAAGAACTCCCTATTTTCTTTTGGCTGTGAAAATTAACTTCCCTTTTCCCCTCCCTGAGAGGGTGAGCTAGCTCCCGGTGGCCGTGCCCTCACAGCGGATACACAGGACAGTCCAGGTCAGGCTGAAAGGAGAACTCTTCTACTGGGGGCTTTTCACTGTTGTGCTCCTTTCTAAAGAAAATATGCAGGACTTTTCCTGGCCCTTGTGAAGGCCAAGATGCAGGTCTGTAGCTGGAATAGGGTATGACTAGCCTCATTTGGGAGCTTGTCTGGGTTTTGAGGCACTCACTTCTCTCCTGTATCCCCTGTGCTGCTGTCTGAGCTGCATGGGGTGGGAGCTGGCATGCGGCTGTTTGTTATTCATGTAATTAATCTCATCCCTCCTCAAATATGGTTCTGCTGCCAGGCACAGACTGCCTGTGGGCACCTGTGTTTGGTTGGCCTCTGCTGCACTGTTAAAGCCCCACCTGGAAGTCAAGGAAGCTGAGGCTGGTACTGTTGGGTGTGTTGTTGGTAGGGATACTTACCTTTTGGTCCTGGAAGACCTGGTGATGTGATTGTATCTCAGGAGACCCAGTTTCTTAGACTGAACAGCTAAGCTGGTTTCTCCAGTGATGAATGCTACAGAAACTGTGTGCTGTGTGTTGCCTAGTTGGAAGATGTCAGGGTCAGGAAAACACTGAAAAAGCTCCAATGCAAGATCCTTTGGGATTTTTTTGAGTTTATTTTAATACTCTTTCCAAAAGCAGAATCCTGGACATCTGTGGGATGAGAGCTTGACAGGTAAGGAGCGACCCAGCAGTTGCTGTACCCAGAAGTCAAGAGCTTGGTCCTGTTTTGCAAAAGGCTGTTGGGGGCCTTCTGTGAACTATCTCCTTGGTGCAGAGAAGAAAATATGCACCGTTATACCCATGCTGACCATGTGCATTCAGACCAGCCTGTTCATCCCAGACCTTCTTGCCTTGTTCCTTTCTTGCTGTTTTTTTTTCCCTAGAGGCCTGTACATTTTTCCCATCGTGATTTTTTGGTCAACAAGTTTATTTTTTTCCTCCTATAAAGTGCTGCACTCTCTTTCTTGTTTTCTTTGGATGTGTTTCTGCCAGTCTCACCCTCTCTCCCCATGCCTACTCTCAGATTTAGTTTGCATGCTTTCGTCGGGGTGCTAGAAGACTCATTTTGACCTGTCTGGCTTGGTGAAGACCTGCTGAAACCTGCCTTTACTCTAGAGAGAGGAGCCATCAGGGGCTGTCCTGCTGGGGTAGGAGGGTCAGGATGGGACCTGAGGAGATGTATTCTTGAGTTTGGAGTCCACAGGTTCATTCCCGCTTGGGACTGATCATTTTGGCTTGGCTGCCAAACCACGAAAAAAAAAAAAGAAAAAAAAACAAAACAAAATGCAAAATATGTTTTACTCAGGTAACTGAAATATGGTATTTCTCCTTGGGAGCTCAAAGGAACCTCAAAACAAGCTTTCAAAGGTGTCAAGGGAGACCAGCAGCAAAAACAAGGAACATCTTTTGGATCATTTGAGCATCTTTAAAGAAAGCAAAGGGAATGAGCAGTTACACTCTCAAAAGTGGCCCCAAAGAGTATGCCACCAGTTTTGCTTGTGACACAGGATGTGCAATAAGTGGCCACAAACTCTTCCTTTGCCTGAGATATGAACACAGGCTGTCTAGGCTCCTGCATTGTAACACTTGGGTCTTGCTAAATTATGATATTTCAAGAATAAGAAGCTGGTGGTGTTTGGAGGGGAGACTGAAGGGGCACAGTGATCTGGCTTGGCTTAGTGAGCCTCCTGAGCATCAGCTGCAGGAGTCTCAGGATCTCTGGCTCAGTTTAGAATTTAGTCCCAAATGGTCGGGTTCTTGGTGCCTTGTGTTTTTATTGTTCTTCCAGTTCTTGATGAATTGTGCCATAAATGTACCTCCTCATAGTGGTTGGTACACAGGTTCCCTTCCACCCAACTGGCTGCAGTAGTGACCACCATCTTCTGTTTCTTTTCCTTCTAAAATGACCAGAAAGAAGCCTTGGGTTTGATCATAAGCAGACCTTTTTGATTTGGTTGCTGTTATTGCTGTGATTAAACCCAAATGAAGCCAAAACCTGGAACATTTTCTGCATGTCCAGTTTTATTTTCTTTTTTTCCAGGTCATCAACCAAAACAAGGGCCTCAAACAGACCCCAGATGTTTGCACTGTCCTGGCTTTCACAGTTGCTTTATAAAGACATATGCAAGAATTTTAACTACTTTAGGGGTTTCCTACTTGCTCTCTTTCTCAAGGGCATTTGGAGAGAGCTCCTCTTTTCTCTTGAAGCTGTACTGAGAAGTTTTAGTCCTGGTGCTCTCCCTCCAAGATGGGGCAAGGAGAGGCTACCAAGAAGCTATGGAGAAAGCAATGTGACTGTGAACCCAAGTGGACATTGGTGCAAATCTGTACAATGAAGTTTTCCTAGGCATGTTGTTGACCGTCTGAATGGGTTAAATGTCTGCATCTGTAGTCACTCCTTTTCCCCCCTCCTGCAGACAGAACAGGGTTTTCCTGAAATTCCATCCCAGATCTGAAGCTGGTGGTTTGCTGTCACGTAGAGCAGTGCAAATTCACTTGGATCGGTGCCTACTCAGTTTCCAGAGTGGGGTGGGCGCAACTCCACAAGGAAAGTTTTCCCAGGTTTCAGCAAGTCGAGTGACCATCAGGGCACATGGGCTGAGACATCTGCAGACCTTCATCTCTTAGCTCTTTTTTTCCAGTTACCTGAGGCACTGTCTGTCTTCTAAGCATACAAATTCCTCTCTGATTTGCATCATCCGTAATTCAAACTGGTGCAAATTGCTTTTCTCCACTGCTGATATCCGTTTTCTGACTTACTGTTTCTGCTGTCATTGAGTTTTGGCCTTCACCCTTTGGGGACTGGCACCCACTGAACCCAGCTGAGAATACGGGCCTTTCTGGCAGAGCTCTTTGCAGGAGCTGGGGAGCTTTGCCTTCCCTGCTGCGAGCCTTTTTGGCTGGCTCATGTGTGCCCTTTTCTGGTGGGGAGGGATTTAGGGGTGAGGGGGAGGTGAGAGTACTCCTTGTGCTAGAAGNGGCAAAAAGCAAAAAAGGAGGAAATGAGAAACAGTAAAGAGGCCTCCCCTGCCTTCATATAAGCAATCACTCCACAGCATCTGGAGCCCAGTAAAAGAGCCGTTCCCAGGAGACCTCGCACTCACCAGCCACACAGATCTCTTTTATTGCAGATTCCCGGGGCTTGCACCCCCACCTCCCCTGTGCCAGCTTGGAGGGCAGCTCTGCACCCAAAACCAGCTTAATGAGGGAAAACCAAAGCTCGGTTTCCATGGCCTTCGGCACTGGAGACGCACATGTCCGGCTCAGCTGGCCAGGCTGTGGTCTGGATCCAGCCTGAGGATACAGTTGCATTGCTGCCCAACCAGCCAGAGCACCCGCCCCCCTGTTTGTGCTGGCATGCTGCCTTGCAGCATCAGGGCTGACAGCACCTTGCTGGCATCACACTACAGCAGCGCAGATGATGTGAGACTCTTTAGCTGGCGTAAATTTTGCTGGAACAGAGTCACCCGTCCTGCCCTCTCCCCCAAAATTGCTTTGGCTGCAGTAGATGCATCAGGGATGAGTGTGGAGCAAGTCATTAGCTATCACAGTTTGGATTTGATTTTAAGCACCCCCAGGATGGAGTTTTAGCAGCTCGATAAACCCTGATATAAGGTTTTTAGTTAAAATGATGTGGGAATACATAAATCAGATGGGCCTGGAGGTGATGGCACTCCAGCATGAGCTATAACCAATGAGGTCTCTGTGCAAAGAGTGGTACAGCAAAGCTCTGCTGCTGCTTGTTCTGATGTAGCCACATCCATGTTCATCCTTGTGGGGTGTTTGAGGCACACTGTGGTTTAGTAGCTCTGTTTGAAGAGGCTCCTTTGCTATTTGCTAAAAAACTTATCTGGTAGGGACCTTTACAGGCCAAACTCTTAAGTGGAACCTCACTGGTGTTACCGGTTTAATCATCATGGAAAGGGCTTGTCAGCAGTGGAATAGCTGTTCCTGAGTGTAGCTTTAAAATCATAATGCAGGTTTCAGAAACAGAGACCCTGTGAGGGGAGTGACTCTCACCAGTTTCCAGCTGGAGATGATCACAGTTGAGGCAGCTGAGCATCTTTATCATCTTGGCCAAAACACTGGCTACTGATTTGTTTGTAGCTCTTTATCCTTCTGTTGTCTCCAAATGACTTTCAGTGTTAGGTGGGAGGGGGGGCTGGCTGTTTGTCTTTCTCACCCAGGCTGAGAGGAGCTCCTCCCTTGGATTTAAGTCTATTAGTGTGGTTTATCCAGCTGTTGTCCTCTAGTCTGAGGATGGTGCTTCTGACATGGCATTTAGGTCTTGGGAATTTTCAGTGTTACTGTTAGTAACAGTAGTAATGCAGATACTGTGGATCCTTTGTGCTGATGGATGTTTTTATTTCTTATATCCAGGGACTTGATTTTCGTTCGAGCTTTAGCCCAATGCTTGCTCACCTGCTTGTGTGATTGCGTTTTCATTCTTGCAGATCTGAAGGATCGAGTGTATATCTGAAATTTGCTCTCCTGCCTCTGGGCATGAGAAGAGAAAGTTTTCTCTTGTGAAAAGGTCAGTCTAAATCATCACGTTGGATATTTGCAGCAGCTTTTGAAGTCCCTTTATGTCATCCTGTGAGTAGAAGGGGATGCTCATCCTATTTCACAAAGGCAGTGTCCTCAACATGTATCTTTCCTTGGCATTTTCCCAAAGGAGCTTCCTCTTGTGAGGGACTGAGGAGAGGGATGGCTGGGCTTGTGAAAAGGTCTATGAGTGCTCACGTGGAGGAAAGGCAAAACCAATCTAATTTACAGAGGAGTCAAAGACTTCACACAATTATGGAGAGAGACAGTGAATAAAATTAGGTTGCATCCTTGCAAAGGGGTGTCCTTCGGTTTTCCCTCACTAGTCAGTGGCAGGGTTGGTGGTGATGCTAAGGATTTGGGCTGTTTGGCTGGGGCAGTCTCCATGTAAGTCAGCTGGACTCAGGAGGAAAAGCACCATTGCTTTTGAGTTTAGAGCAGCTCCCAAGGTTGCTCTGTCTCTAAAGGTGTTTGCTAAGAGGGACAGCATCATAAAAACCCTCAGGTTTTTTACCTACAACCCCCAGGACAGAGCCTTCCTGAACTTACTCCCCCCCCTTTATGTTCTTGGCTCTGGGTGTGCAAGGAGGAATGTCGGAAGCCAGGCAGTGCCTCCACTCTTTCCACTGCCTGTGTGAACCCAGGGTTAACACCTGAGTGAGCCTTGAATAGCATGAGTTTTGGAGCAGTGATCTAAGCTCTGTCTGCAAGGTATGAGCTGTGCAGCTCTGGGCTCCTTAACTTGAGAGTAATGGTGTGTGTGGCAAGGCTAAGATTTGTGTTTCATTTGACCAGGTACTGGGCTGGGAGTTGGGTATTTTTTTTTTTTACAACACTTATGTTAAAATACATGGGAGTAATGTAAGTCTTTCTCCTTTTGCCAGCAGTGCCTCCAGAAGTCTGGTGAGGAGCGACCAGTCCCTAAAGGAGGGAAGCTTATGATTCACCCTATGCTTGCTTTTGTTTTTATACCAGAGATGCTTTTAAAGCGAGGTCCTTGGATGGTCTGGGAGGGTGTGTGCTGAGTCAGCACCTGTTACTGCTGCTGTATCAGACTCTGGGCAGGGGTGTGAAGTTTTGGTGAAGCCTCAGAGCATTGTGGCCTCCTCCACTGACTGCACCTGTGTGAGGGGGACATTGCACTTTGATTAGTACAAATCAGTGGCATTTAAGCCTGGTGAGTTTACTTTCTCTGGAAATCACTTGATTGGAAACCCTGAACTGGTTGGCTGGGTGACTGCTGTATTTTATTCATGAGCCCTTCAAATTATCTGGGTCTACTCAAAGGGAGAGAGATCTTTGGACACCTCTCCCTTGGGAAAAACTCCTGAGGGAAGTCTGATTCCTCTATGGTTTCCATAACACCACGCTGAGGTGTCTGTGCATCCTGATGTCTTACTAATTTGCCAGTGATGATTTTTTTGGGGAGTTATTTTTAACAGGCGCATTGTGCAACTAATAGGCTTTTTATTGGTGGTAAACAAGCCGAGATATGCAGGAATGCTGCCGAGGCAGGACTGTCAGGCTTGCCTTTCAGTGCTGTAGAAATAACTTGTTCACTTTTATTTTTTGGTTTTTGTTTCCCTTTTTAAGGAAGAAAGGAGAAAATCTGCAGTTCTCCTGAAGCCTGATATTACTGCTCCCACCAGCCTCCCCTACGGAAGCAGTGATAGAGCAGATGAGGTACATGCTTTGCACCTCATGGCCTGATTTTTGGGTTTCTCTGCTTTAGTTTAAAGGGCTGTAGCCCCTTGCAGGGAGGTAATGGCTTTGCCCACCATAGCTGGAACATACACAGCCCAATCTTGTTCTGATACCAATAGCTGCTTCCTTCCAGGCTGTGGCCAGGATGCTCAGGTCTGAGTGCACGAAGCTGGTAGATGTTGGTGGGGACTGTGGAAACCCCTGTGTCTTATCATTCATCTTGTTTGATAAGCTCAAAACTGGCTGTGTGCACACAGTATTTCAAAACCCTTCTGGAACGGGAGTGAGGTTGTACTGGAAATCCCTACAATTGGGGGAAATAGAGTGTCTGGCCATTGCCTTGAGTGTGCCTGGCAATGCTCAGTGTGAGCCCTGTCTCATCACCATGGGGCTGAGCTTGGGGCACTGGGTCTTGCACCAAGCTAAGAGCTGTCCATGTGCTCAGCCTCTGTCTCTGCAACGTGTGTGCTACCACTGTCCAGGCAAACCTCAAGTGAAAAGTATCAAACTTAAGTGGGCAAGAAAAGAGTGCTGACCTATTTTGGACACTTATTTATATTCAAGTTGCTTCTCTCTGTCTCTGTGAAAAAGCTATTGTGACTCCAATACTTAAAAAAAAAAAAATCCCCTCCTATCACATTGTGTTTTTTAATAGGATATAATTTAGGACTAACATCTGCATTTTCCAGTAGCCAGAATAAATGTCAGCCTATCTCTTTCACATGGTTTTCTTGCTGAAACAATACTTTTACAGAGCAGAGACAGATCTATAATACAGCTTTTGGCTGTGTTGTGTCTCAGTTTTTACAGGTTCTCTTTTTATTTAAGTTGTTGCTACAATTCAAAGTTTTCAGACCAAAATGGGAAAAAGTTGAAAAGATGTCATTACTGTCTGATCAAAAGGCCACAATGAAAAGTCTTCTAATGTAGGGTCACAAAAATTAAGGAAAGCTGTTTGATTTAGTTTCTGGGTTTGTGGTTGGTGTGGTTTTTGTGGCGTTTGTTTTGTTTTTTTGTTTTTTTTTTTTTAAAGCACAATGTCCTTCTATCACTTTATTACTTCCTGGCTGTATCACTATCTTGGTCTTGTCTGAAAGGTAAAAATGTGTTGGTTTTTTTGGTTTGTTTGTTTGTTTGTGGTTTTTTGTTGTTGTTGTTGTTTTTTGTTGTTGTTGTTGTTTTTTGTTTTGTTTTGTTTTGTTTTGTTTTGTTTGTTTTTTGGTTTAATCTTGTTTTGATAGCCAGCTATTTTTCTAGCTTTATATGCTGCAGTTCACAATTAATTTCTGGTGTCTTTTAGACTGAAACTGTAGTATCTTATGACAAAATCATATAAATGGAATAATCATAAAATTAGAACAGTTTGGTCAGTGCAGCTGTGTGCACTAACTCTAGCTGGGTACTTGTCACCCTGCATGTTTTAGGACTTGCATTTCTTTCTGTCAACAGTAGGAATATGTTCAATACTTAACCAGCAAGAAAAAACAAAGGCAAATGGTACAGATATGTCATCCATGTGAATGAGTGTTTTAGTCCATTGTATTGCATGATTTTTCCTACTCTAATGTTCTTTGTGTATATTTGTTGTTGGGGTTTTCTTCTTTTTTTTTTTTTTTGCCTTTTCTTTTGTCTTTGAGACCAGAAAGAGTGAAAAAAAACCAAAACACTAGGAGAGCTTAATTTATGGAAAGTTCAAACCCTTTGGCTTCACCAACCAAGCTTGCAAATTCATTGAACATACCAGCCTTACACTTAACCAGCTGTGCCCTATGGAAATGCATCTATGTGAAGATCATATCCAGCTCCCAGAAGGTCAGTGGGAGTCTTTCTATTATCTTTGCCTGCAGTTGAATTTGACACAAAGAATATCAGAGAATAATTAGAGAGCTTTCTTTGTTACACAGTTGTGGTATGTGTCTTTTGTCTGTCAGCTGTTCCTGTTTACAGAGCATCTGACATGAAATTATCAGTGTCATGTGCCCACACAGACACCCATACCTCTGTATGCACTTGGATGTCTCTGTGCATTGATGTCACTGGATTTGGAACAATTGCATCGCACTGTGGAAGAAGGGCTATGTTGGCCCCATGGGCTCCCAAGACTGATGGCTCTGTGGTTGCCATCAGATACAGCAGTGTGGCTGGGCTGTGACTGTCTTCTGCTTGTAATGCTGGTCCTGTGCAAGGTTTTGGAGAGGAGGACTGGAATCTATCTTGGTCCTACATGCTATTGTAAGAGATTTTTTCCTGGTGTTCCTCACTGGGCAGCCAGATACTTCAATGCAGTCTGGAAGTGCTGTGTCTGTGGGTCATCTTCATTAAAAGTCACCAGGGAGTGGAGAGCTGGAGGCAGAGCACACATGATACAGCAAGGGAGAGTTTTTCAACCTCTTTCAGAGGAACAGCATTTGAGGTTTGTAGCCCCTGATCCAAGACCTTGTATTGATATAAAGCTGTCCTGAGAAGCTCAGCATTGCCCTTAGCAGGAATGGAATATAGCATAGCCAAGTGAAGGTCATTGTGCTGTATGCTGGGGTTTGAAATGCCAAATGCTCTTCAACTTTTAGTGCTTCATGTATTTTTAAAGTTGTTTGTGACTCCCGTGTGTTTTTTGTAAAGCTCTTCTGAAAGGAGGTAGGCCTGAAGGTGAAACTAGTTCCTACTGCTGCTGGGATCAGAGGTTTGTAACAGCTCTGTGTCTGGAGTGATGTTTGGCTTTGGTTGTTCAGGTTTGGTTATGGAGTGACCTGACTGTGACCCCCAAAAATTTAAAAAATATTTTCCATGTGTAGTAATGGCTTAAATGGACACCATTCTTTGCTTTCAGTAGAGCAGTTCTAGGTGACTAATCACCCTAAGAAAGAACATAGATTAAAGAAAATATAGGCTCCAAAAGAGATGCTTATTTTGTCTCCCAGGTACTCTCCATAAGCTGCTGCAGAAGAACAATGCTCTTGGCATCTCCTGGTGAAACTTACTGGGGTGCTTTCATATCAGCAAGGAAAGGCATCTGAGATCTGCTGGATTAGGAGTCTGCCAAGTCTGGATACCTAGGGACTTCAGGAATTAATGAAGTGCATACAGTCTGGATTAGTTTTATCTATAGAAGGTTTAATGCAGCACACTTAGAGAGAGCTGAGATGCTCCATGTTCAGCGTAAGCAAAGTTATCCCTATAAATAAGAAGGAAAAGTTAAAGGAGGGATGCCCTGTACTGAGCTGGTGCAATTAATGCAGTTTGGCTGCTCAATCGTGAAAGTGAATTACAATTAATTTCCCTGGGTAAGCAAGCTGGTTGAGGAATTTTGTTGCTGAACTGATGCAGTGAAGCAGAAGCTGTAAAAACATCTGTCCAGAGCACAGGGAATGTCTGTGGAGCTGGCATTAACTGCCCCTGGATGGCAATGTTGGCAGAGCAGAGGATGAAGGAGACTTTGGGAATGAATTAGACCCTCCACTTCAGTGCTTAGCCCTCACATAGATGATATGTCAAGTCTGAAGCTAAAATTTTACTATACTGGAAGCTCACAGACAGGATTTTTTTCGTCTTTCTCCCTCAAAATTCCCTTGTAATTTGGCTTACTTGTCTTCATGGAGCTGGTGATCTTGCACGTGTGTGTTGGCTCCGCACCTGACACACCAGAACATCAAACATCAACAAGATAAACGTTTTAGAAAGGTATTGGGGAAAACTTTTGGTATTCTGGATTGTCAGTTTCTTGAAGAGATTTGGATAGAAATCTGAGGCTTGGGTTGTCTTCTTTCCCTGTATTGCTGTCACTGTATTTGTCTCTGAGCAGGAAGACTCTGATTAAATTACAGTTCACCTCTGTTAATGTGCAAGTATGGCAGCTCCTTTAAGTTTCATATTAGTTTTTATTTTTCATGTGGTGAGTAATCATGCTCAAGCATCCAGAGGGTTGGGGAAAGAGCAGTGCACAGCAACTGCTGCATATGCATTTCAAAATTCCCCATGGTAGACTAATTAGATTTAATGAGTTGGCTGGTGAGCATGCACGTGCGTGTGTGCTTTCACCACCTCTCTCTAGCTAGCAGGATCAGAACTGTTCATGTGTGTCCCAGGTAAATTGGAGGAGTATGTGGGAGAGATGTTTTTGTGTTTGCAGAGCACAGGTTTGAAGCAGACTGTTACCTGTTTCTCACGTCTGTGCTGCAATGAGAGACTTCCATTGTGGAGGTGCAGCATTTGATAATGCATGTGGTAAACTGGAAGTGAGGTTTGCTGTGGTTTCAGCTGCTTCGCTGGCTTGTTTCCCACCCCTCCGTCGTTGGAGATGACCACATGTTGGCTGTGTGTCATTTGGCCTTTTTTGCAGGGGTCATGACCATGGGGCGGTTCAGGAAGGACGGGTCTGAGTAGAGAGCTGTGTCGAGGGTGGCCACTTTAATGAGGGGTTTCTCTTTGTGGTGTTTGTTTGTGCTTTTCTTTTTTTTTTTTTTTGTTTTTGTTTGTTTGTTTGTTTGTTTTTTGTGTGTGTGTGTTTGGTTTTTTTTAATTAATTAACCTTTGTTTTCTGTCAAGAAAGCTGTCCCGAGGCACGACTTAGTGAGGCAAACATGCCCAGACAAAGGGAGTATTAAGCCTGCACAGAGGGAGGGGAGAGGGTTACACCTCTAATTACTTGGTGTGCATGTAATTCCCCCCCACCCCGGTGACTGATGAGTCTTGAAAGGACTTGCCGGGGTTGTTGTGTGATTCACTGGGGCAGAGTGCGTTCTGGCTAAAGCTGCAGGCTGTCTGGGCCCTGGATGCCAAGGGCAGGCGATGCCCTCGTGCTGCTGTTGCTCACGCCTGAGTCAGGGCTTGTGCAGCACAGCTGCTCCCAGGCTGTGGGTGAGGCTGCTCCTGCCCTAGTGGAGCTGGACAGGAGGATGGAGCAGCTTGGCTCTGCTATGTGAGCACTGGCTTGAGTGGGGTGTTGTGGGAGCATGTGGAATGGCATCTCCTGGTAGCAGTGTGGGTACTTAGAGGCAGCCTGAGCAGATGTGAAGCACCGAGCTGCAAAATTGCTCCTGCCAATCATGAGGCAAGAGAAGGAGAAAATCCTGAATCCCTTTCACACACCCCTACTCCCCAGTAGGGACACAAGCAGGGTTCTCCTACCCTCCCAATGAATAGCAGCCTCCAAATCACCCAGCTTGCCACCCTGTCCTATTCTCTGGTCTTCATGTCTGGTCCTGAAGCTCATGATAGACACCCAGACTCACCTGAACAAAATGGGACCAGGATTTGGCTGAAAGGGACATTAGAGGTCGTGATATTTATGTAGGAAGCAAGAAGAGAGAGGAAGAACTACTGAGGTGGAAAACAGTGAATAAGCAGTTGTGTGGCTGGTATTCGGGAGAGAGAAGGAGCAGCTGGGGCTGCTTGGGAGAGGGGAGGAGGAACTTGTGGAGTGGACTGTAGTCCTGGCTTCAAAGTCAGTGCATTAGGAGGGCTTGGCAGGGAGATGGGGATCTGGTTTTAGGCAAACAGTGTAAAACATGATGTGGAATTCATATTGGAGGGAGCTCCAAAACCAGTGGGCTGGCTTCTAAAGATACCATGGGAGGGAATGCATTTTAGCCTGATTTTTGTAAAGGTTCTCCCTTTCCCACTAGTTTTTGGATCCACTGACCAACTCCCTGCAGGTGTGGTGGTGCAAAGGTCTGACTGATTATTTTCTTCCTGAAAGCTGAGTGAAAATCAGGGGCCAGATAGAGGAGGAAAGACCCTGATAGTGCCTGTGTGGAGAAGGCAGTTGCAGTGTGGGTTCAACTATCATATTAGACATGAGGGCATCTATGTGGGCACTACTGCCCAAGATGTACTCATGTGTAGCACTTTCTGCACAAAAATCATAGAATCATTTACATTGGAAAAGACCCTTAAGATCATTGAGTTTAACCATAACCCTAACCCAGAGAAGTCTACCACTAAACCATGTCCTCAAGCACCACATGTAAGATGTCTTTTAAATAGTTCCAGAGATAGTGACTCAGCCACTTCCCTGGGCAGCTTCTTCCAATGCTTCACAATTCTTTGGTGAAGAAATTTTTCCTAATACTCAAGCTAAATCTCCCCTGGTGCAACTTGAATCTGTTTCCCCTCACCTTATTGCTTACTTGTGAGAAGAGACCAACACCTACTTCTCTACAGCCTCCTGTCAGGTAGTTGTAGAGCGCGATAAGGATTCCTCTCAGTTCAGGGATGGTCTCTTTCTCCCTTCTTCCATCTCCCAGTTTCCTATTCTCACCAGGTGAAATGTTTTGGACAGACCCTCCTCACCACTTGGGGACCACTGCCTTTAAGGAATGGTCATTTTGGCTGTTGCTGAGAGGATACTGTCAGCTCCAGGGTTTCGGGGTGGTTGTTGGTCCTGCAGAGTATTGACGCCCTCCCTGTGTACCTTTGTTGCCCTTGGTAGGAAAGAAGATGCAGGGTAAAAACAAGCCTTTGGTCTGTGTCAGTTTGCCTGTTTTTAGGGTTGTATGGGAACACAGTGAGACCAGTATCTCTTGGGGGTGATGTGGCCAGAAGAGATTCTTGCAGGTTTAGATTTTGCATATGGAAAAAGCCTCTCTGCTGTGGCAGCTGGGAAATGCAGGGGAGGGGCCCTTCCTTGTGCTCTGTGGTACCAGGTTTGCATCTTCTAGCTTGAGAGATGGGGTTTTCTTGCTTCTGGGCATGCTACTCAATAACTTGAGTAGATCTTACTGTCAGGACTGTTGGTTTGGGGTTTTTTTTGCTGTTTTTTTTTTTTTTTTCCTTCTTTTTTCTTTTTTTCCTTCTTTTCCAGACTTCCCTCCTTCATTTCACCAATTCTTTTTTCCTCCTGGGAGGTGATCCCATACTTTAATAAATCTCAGTGGTTTAAAATGTGAAATGTTGAAAATATTTGTCAGCAGATAGTTTCCCCTCCTCTCCTATGAATATCTCTTATATTGTTTTCATTAATGAAAAATTGTTTCTAGCAAAAGGGAATGAGCATCTTTGCCATTTTGAGCAAATCTCTCATCCAGGCAGGGTGAGGAAATTTGTCTCCAGTGTTGGCTTTTTGGTTCTTAGCTGATGGAAGATCAGTTGCATTTTACAGTTTGCAACACGATTATAAGCTTTCTTTTTTTTTTTTTTAATTAAAAAAAAACCCCAAACCAACAGCAATAAAAAAACAAACACAAAACCACCTAACTGTCTAGGGGTTCTTTCATTAAGTGGAACTGAGGGACTGCAGCAAACTACCTCTTTTACAGGAATCCCTTTTGGCTTGAAAGGAATTATTCATGCAGTTACACAATCCATGTTGAATTTTCAATTTGTCACAGTTTTCCCCTGCCCCCTCCCTTTTGTCCACCAGCCCAGCAAGGCTCCTGCTGAGTCTCTTCATTGACTGACATGTTGTAGAAAGAATCTTAATGTGTAGGTGCAATCCTGATCCGGTAACCCTCTGTGCTCTGAGATCTCTCCTTGGAGCAAGTGGCTACAGTGCAGAATGTGGGTCTAGAGCCTCTTCTAGTTTAGGGTTACCCCTGCTGGGAGACAGAGCCATCATTTTTCATCACAAATTCTTTTCTGAGAGGCTGTGGTTGCCTGGTGTCTCAGCTTCCCTCCCTGCATCCATGTGGGAAAGTTGCTAGTATTTCCAAGTGGTTCACATTCCTTCCAGAAAGAAATCTCAGAAGCAGAGGACTGCATGGTCCTCTGCAGGCATAACCTGAACATGGTCCCCATGCAAAGGCACTGGGATAACACTCAGGGGCATTCACTTCGGTAACACTGGCTTAGAGGGGTGGTGGCTGATCGCAGTGTTTTATTTTGCTCGGACAATTTCAAACGCAGGATGGAGGTGTTCACTGCTTAGCCTGATCTAGAAGAGGTCTGCCATTTACAGTAGGAACCTGAGCTGCTACTAGCACTTGATAAATCCCAGGGGAGCCTAGCTGTGCTGCTGATCAGTTTAAAGTAAGTTTGATGTGGGTTATTGCTTCATTAGTTCTATGGAAAAATAATCCTCCACTTCCATGGAACCTGCATGGGGCTTGAGCCCTGTGTAGGCACAAGCATCAGCATCTTTCAGGGCACAGGTTTCTCCTGTTGGAAGAAGCAGGGACACTGATCACAAGCCTGCTCTTCCCTTCACTTCAGTTGTGAAACAAAATAACAAAATGGCTTAGCCTAAATCACCCCAGATGCTGGAGTTTCTTATGAGTCAACTAATGTGCAAGTGAGGGGCTGGCTGTGTTGAGACTCCTGGGAGAATTGTATGTGGGTGGCTGCTGTGGCTCAGCTGGTGGACCAGGAGGATGTTGTGAGCAGGGTGTGAAGGCCCTGGGTTGCTTGAAAATGCACCAGTGCTGCTGACAGGCCAGGAGGATCTTGTGCATGTGTACCCTGATGGAGTGGTGGGGGCAGGCTCCTCCTGAACCCTTGCTCTTGCCGCATGGCCCAATGGTTGCGGAATATCTACAACAGGAATATGGGGATGGGGTTGTCCTCAGAAAATGGTGAATATGACTCCTGATGACATGTTCATGACAGGGAAGAGGGAGTCTAAGCTGTGCAGAGGCCTTACGATGAAGGAGCCATGCAGAAGGTGATGCCTGGACACCACCAACAGTTGTTGTCTCTGATTCACACCAGTGATGCATATGGTGGTGCAATGTAAGCTGGAACTGAACTGCTGTAAGACAGGGTAATGTGGAATTTATTTTATTTTTTTTCATTTTACTCCTCCCATTCAATACTTTGCAAGGATCAATGGAAGAGACTACAAATACTAAAGTTAGCTGTTGCGATTCACAAAAACATTTTATTTTGATTCCCCAATAACTCCAGGAGATAAGATAATAAAAATTCACTTGCTGTCCTCATTTGCAGGGTGTTTGTGCCTTGGAGATGCACTAAGACAGTAGAATAGGAAGATCTAAAGGGAGGGTGTACATCTCCTGGGGATGTGGTTGGGAGTCTGAAGAATTTAAAAAATATAAACCAAACCAGAACAAAACCAATCAAACTTTTCCTAAAGACCACTTCTGCTGCTTTCCCTTGGTGCAACATGGGCTTTACACCTGACATTGGATTCATATTTCCCTGTGCTGATTTCTGTTACTAATTTATCTTGCTGCAACAAGTGTTAAAATCCCAGCTGCTAAGCAGCAGGTCTGGGCTGTGTTTCAATCCCCCCGCCCCTGTTCCCAGGGGCTGTCGACGTGCCTGTGCTTGCATCCTTTGTGCTGTGTCCTCGAACCTGATGCAGCTTTTTCCTTTCCCTCTCCCCCTTTCGTTTTGGAAGGGTTTAGGCTGGAGATGTGATGTGTGGTGGGGTGTTTTAGGGGTATGTCAGTATTGACAGTGTTCCCTGAAAACCGTCCCAACATGAGGAGAGCAGAAAACTTGTGAGAATATTTGATTGCTGGCTAGCTCATGGGTCTCTTGGGTGATGTGGCCCAGGGGCAAATACTGCTTCTTGCAGATGCTGGAGCTGGGAGGTCTCACCTGCAGAAGGTGCCTCTGAGTTCCTCAGTCGCAGTGTGTCCAGCCCAGCCAGATGGCAGGGTCCCCTGACCTGCTGGTTTTTGTTTGGGTCCTAAAGTTGCTCTAGGGAGTTCAAACTTAATTCCTCCTACTTGATTCAGCCCTGTCCCTGGGTTTCCCCCTTCCCTGCAGTACTGCCCCGCTGTCATCATGCACACAGGGTCCACATCTCCTCACAGCAGCAGCTGGGTGCAGGTGATGAGCAAGCTTTGCCTGCAGGCTTTTCGAGGTGAGCAACTGGCTTTCTCCTTCCTTCTTGCTTAGCTCTTGCACTCAGTGAAGACTTCTCTTACTTGTTTTAAAGCAATGTAAGGGCTGTCCCATTTTGGGCCTGGCTTCCTTCCAAACGAGCCTTGTGTGTGGGCACGTGTGGATTATCTTTGTCTCTATGGCTACGCTGAAAACTTTTGAAGCAGAAAATACACTGGAGGGATCGAGCTCTAAGATACTAGTTTCTTACAGCTTTTACAAAAATAGTTGCTGAATGGTGAGACTGTACCTTGTTCATGTCTCCTGATAGGTTGTACCAGAAACTCAGACAGTGTTAGATAGCAGAGAACCAACTCTCCAAATATGGTCTCAGGAAAGAGCTACATTTAAAAAACCCTTAAAAATCAAGCTTTGTTAGTTATATTACTCCAGTGTATTAATATTAATTAGGTCATTTTACTAATTACCTGCTCATCTGTATGTAAGGGGCAATTGATAGCTTGCTGATGGGTCCCAGCTGGAAACTGCTGATCATGAGAAACAGACCTTAAGAGTCAAGTGTGGGCAAGAGGGGGTTGATTAACACCTCCAAGAGCTCTTGTTTGCTAGGGTTTTAAATCATTTTGTCATTCCCTAAGGTTGCATGTGGGATGAAGAAATGCTCTCTCTGATGAGGGTTAAACATGTGCTTTTAAGAGAGAATTAGTGCATGTAAGCTATTCACTGATGTGAGCTTGCTAAGAGCTGCTGTCAACATTTAGAGAAGATAAAAAGTAACAACGGTTACAAATATCATCATCATCATTATTATGTTTTGGCTTTTTTCAGGCACCTCCCCTGCTGGGGATTTAAAGATGTTTCTAATTAGTCAGTGTTTCTGGCTCTGGGAGGAGACTTGCTGAGGCTTCTGTCGCAGGGCTAGCTGTTGTCTTGCCCCCTCTGGAGTTTATGCTGGGGTGAGCATTGTCTCTGCTCCCCTTCTGAAGGTGACATGCTATGCAGTGAGGAGCTAAAGCAGGTGAGTGGAAGGGGAACCTTGTGGAACACCTTGTGTTACCACATTTCCTGTGTGTGTTAGGTCAGTCTGTTAAAGGGGAGACATTCACTGGAGACTGATTGGCTTGTCTTGCGCCATAAGTTGGATGTGCCAAGTTCTTTTTCTTTCTCTGCCTTGTCCAGCTCCAGCTACTGTCTGGCACCAGAAAGTTTTCCAGCATCACCTTGACTCTGTGTGCATCTGTGCTAGGCTGGACTTTGTAGATGGGTAATGTGCAAGAAGGAAAGATTCAGTGGTAAGCAAATGTACAGTCTCTTACCAGTCTTTCTAGGCTGACTATGGGAGTGAGGTCCTATGGATGATTTATTTTTAGCGTGTTTTCAAACATAAGTGGTGACATTCCCCATGTTTCGGTTGTCTTATGCATGCCCAGTGTGTAAGAATCTTTGAAGCTCTTTAAACTAGTTGTTACTCATTTTGTGAAAACTGGGAGACATGACAACTTTTCAATACCACAAATTTGACATCAGAGAACTGCATGGAACACGTTCATCTGTGCTGGTTCCCTGGACAGCGAGCCTCTTTGTTTCTGCTCCCTGGAGGACCCACCAGATTATTGTAATTTTGTGTGGAAGACAACCCAAGAGTATTCTGGTAGAAATCTGGCCATTTTAAGGAAATTGTTTCTTTCTGCCTTGTCAAACCTTTTCTTTCTTATTCTCCACATTCCTTTGAGAGCTGCAGCTGCTTCCATCCCTGCTGATGGCAGGCTGATGTCTATCAGACCTTCCTCACTTCCCATCAGCTCCCTGAGCCCAGTTCCCTTTCTCCAAGCACTGACTAGAGAGTACAGCACAATCCTCAAGTTCAGAGGAAGCTGCTACAGAAGTTGCTGTAGTTCCCAGAGATTCATCCAGGTGAGAATCCACATTATGGAATGGGTTTGAACTAGTGCTTATTTGGCATCAGAGCAGAAGGAAGGACAGGGTCAGAAACTAATTTTGCTTTCAGAAGAAAGAGAGCCAAGGATTGGTCCAAGATGTGGAAACATGGAGGGGAAACAAAGAGAAGAGGGAAGAATGTCATTCCCTGAAACAAGAGCTGTTGTTACTTAAAGCAAGGAGTGAAATAATGTTAGATATAATGGATATCATGTCATAAGTGGTGGAGACAAGACAACGGAAACATGGAAGTAGCTGCCTTTGGACAACTGTACATGAATGAACAGCTGTCTCAGGAAGAATTTCATTTGCCCTGGGAAGAAATTACTCTGGATGGGAACTGGTTAGGGCAGGTTAACTTCAGCACAGGGTTGCATCATGCAGCCTTTTTTCCCTGCCCATAGGCTATCTGGGGATTTCCTGGCTGATCCTGTTCATGCTGCTTTCTGTGGGTGCTCGAGATATCTCTGATAGGTGCTTGTGAACAGCTGTGGTGGAAAAGCATATAGCTGGCCTAGCTGATTAAGGGAAAATGGGTTCTGAGCAACTAAGGTAATTTGTGGGGCATTAATCAGTGGAAGATAAAAGCTGATTTTTTTTTTTCTTTTCATTGCAGCAGCCTACTGAAGGCCTGAAGGGATCTGGTGAGATAGGTAAATGGTTGCTATATTCATGGAAGCAATGAAATAAGATTCTCCACTGCCCTTGGCAAGGGTCCTTTGCCCTGCTGTGTTGCTTTAGCAAGGCGTTCTTGTCCTCCAGTCATTAGTCATCCTCTTGTTATTTCACTTTGTGGAAGAGATTATAACCATCTGAGGAGATAGGGCAACAAGAGAGATCAGGCTGCTGTCTTAATACTGATGTATTGTTCCTTTGTCTTTGCTTTGTCCTCCTTCCAAACCCATGGCCATCCAGACCATATAATGGAGAGCAGGCAAGAGCATTCTTTATGGTGGGAGGAGCAGCCAGTCCAGACTTGCAGAAGTCAAGTTTCCTAACCCCAGCTGGAGTTATGTTATCCATTGTGGAAAGAACAAGGGCTGGAGCCTGGAGCTCTATTCCCAGCTCTGCCCCTGGTGCCTGCATGATCTTGAGCAGATGACCCTCAGCTGCTCTAGCTTGCCTGTCTGGTGTATGTAATCATTGCAATTGCATGGTGTTGATTTCAGAGAATTTATAAACCTTGATGCGTTCAAGGAGAGTGACGGCTCTGGGTTGAAGGACTTCTCCATAATGTGTCTGGTTACTACAGCCTTTGAGTCAGCCAGGCCCCAGTAAGTTCATCAGGAGCAGGTGGATTTGAGAGACCCCATCTTAAGGATCTGAAACTGAATATCCATATTAGCTAAGCCAGTCATGAAGCAGTGAGATTAGGGGTGCTCAGCTCTTCCCTTAAAGTCTGACTGTTTTTCTTTGATGAAGAAGTCTGGAGGAGACAAGATTATCTCTAAATGGGTTTGTTCGGCAAATTGTATGCTGGGACTCTGTTGTCCCGAAGGGATCTGAGGTTAACATATCCATCTGAAGCTGTAACAATAGCATTTAATGAAGCTGCTCAGATGTAGTATTAGATTTATCACTTTCAGGAGGCAGAGTATGACCTTTGCTCCTAAGTTTTTAGGGTTCTTTCAGGACCCAACCTTGACCCCTCTGAAGCTGTTCACTGACTGGTAGCAACTTTCTCCTCATGAGTAAGTAGCTCATTACTGCTTGACTTTTCTCAAGGGCAGGTTGGAGACTACTGTTGCCTCTTACGTGCCTAGGCTTATGTGTGTTTTGGCACGTACACCTCTTTGATATGAAAAATTACTAGGTTGAGAAAATGCAAATCTCTTTTGCAAAATTGCTGATTCTTGTTATATGGGATGTTTAAAAAAACCAAAAATAAATGCACCCAAATCTTTCCTGAAAGTCCTGAGCTTGAGGAGTGTCCAACCTCTTAGACACCTGGTAATCACAGTGCCTGGTGCCAAATAAGTATAGGAGTTTTTCAGCAGATAACAAGGTGATATAGTCAGGTAAGTTGTGTTTGGTGCTGTGGGGAATCAACTGCATTTTCCCCACCCTGCTGGGCTGTTTGTGGAGGGAACCATGTCAGAGTAAGCTTCCAGAGGTATCTGTCTCTCCTGGGTTTCTGCATGGGGTCAGCTTTGCTTAATTTACATATCCTGAGGTGAAAAGCAAGTCAGATGCAGAACCCAGGGTTAATGCCTGAAATTGTCTCAGGTTGGGCAGCTGCAGTGCATGAGGCTTTTTGTGAAGAAGTAATCTTTGGAGTGAGGCAGGTGAGGTAATTACCACAATCCTTTTCCTTTCAGACTTCACTAAACAGCTCTGGCCTTTGCAGGGCTGAAGAGAGAGAAACCTGACATCTTCCCCCCCCCTCCCCTTTTTGCTTTAACCTGTATGTGCAGAGATAACATGCCAAAATAAAGTGGGCATTATTTGTGTGGCACTAAAAGTACAGTCAATGTCAAAGCAAGGGACTTGCACCTAAATATCTAATCAGTATGGCTACATGGCTGTCCTTGCCATAGTTACAAGGACTTCCTCTGTCTTCTGGCTTGATGCTAACAGTCATTTTGTCAAGGATGGATTTTTATGATCCCTCTTTATAGATGCATATTGATGGATAAAGTGATAAGATTACTTCCTCAAGGTCTCTTAAGGAGGAGGAAGTGGGGTAGGAGGGCTTGAATCCAATTCTCTTGAATCCCAGTTCATGAACTTGGTGTTCAGACTGTTTATGGTACCTTCCTGTTGTCAGGATTGACTTCCCTGAAGTCAGCTATACTGCAAGAGTGTAAATTGCATTAAGCAGGTTATGGCCATGGCCACATTAGCTGCTTCTAAGGACTTTGAAACAGTGTACAAAAATTGCAGTGGAAGCAGGAGTAAAGACATTACTGAAAGCAATGACTCAGTAACAGAATAGGCACTAGGAGTTTCTTAGTCTACCAGAATCCATTTTTGTCTTAGTTTAGTTCTTTCATTTGCCTTTCCCTCTTTTTGGGTAACATTGGCTTTGATGAAGAAACATGCCAGACTTCCATGACAAGTCACTTCACAGTCCTTCACATTGAGATGACACTCCTGATTTCATCTCAAGTAGACCAAAAATTAGGACACCAGTACCTAAGACTTAAATGATGTTCAGTAAGTGGTTTTTGTGGTGGTGTGTTTGGTTTACTTTAATAGTATGCTCAGAAGGGAGGAGGGTCTGAGTGGCTGTGATCAGAAATCAATGGCCCCAGAGTTGGTGACACCACAAGCACTAGCATGTAGGCTATGTATACTGGCTTGATTCCAAGCTTGTCTTTGGAAGGTGTTTTATGGGTCTCTTTTGAGGACCATTGCTGAGGAGTCAGAGGCTACCCAAGTAAAGGGATGTGCCCTTTCATAGCATCAGTAGCAGAGTCATGGAACTACTTTACAGAGGATGCTATGAATGCTCAAAATTTCTCACTGATCAAGGGGAGACTGGGGAAGTTAATGGGGATTAAAATCCCTTCAGTCTTCAATCTCCACCCACTTTTCTCTACGGTAGGAAATGAGAATACTGACCTGTGGTGTGAGCTGATACAGCTGTTCCTTTGATGGGTTATTTGTTTTTTGAGGGACATCTTGGTGATAGGACCACTTGAAGATACTCACAAAATACATTAGAGGACTGCAGTTCATCTAAGTAGCTTGGGAAATAGCCATGGGAGGATGGATGGATAGATAGGTAGAGCAAACAAGCAAGCTGCAGACTGTGAAATGAGGGGTGGCAGGGGTTGTGTGGATAGATCTCTCTCTAATGTTATTAGAAAGATAAACGTTACCAAAATAATATTGCTGTGGGAACTTAAGTATGTATCTTAGTATCTAGGAATACACATTGGCAAACATACTGTATTAATAATTTAAAACATAAATATTTCTGGATGTGATAGCCCAGATTTTTTTCATTAAATAGTAACAGCACCAGCAAATGGAGGTCCTATTTTAGGTTTTGTTTTGGTAACTGGTGTTGATGTTACAGGATGGTCTGGTTGTAGAGAGGAATCTTGGACTTAGAGCTCATAAAATGGATTCCTTTTAAATTAAATGGAAGCCCAAACAAAAGTAGATCTGGAACTAGGATACTTGTCTTTGAAAGGGCAGACTTTAAAAAACCTGTTGAGTGAAGTCATCCAGGCAGAGAGGCATGAGAACTTTAATGCAGAGCCTCTTTCTAACTCAGAGGTTCAGAAACTATCTGCACAAGGGATCCCAAGGAAAGGAGAAAAACATGGTAGAAAAGGGCTCCTTGCTAAAGGTGCTGAATAGCCACCTTAAAAAGGATAGTTGTCCTGTAGTTAATCCTTAAAAAGGATAGTTGTCTGTAAGGAATGGAAAAAAAGACTAATTGGCAAAAAACCAGTGTCTTAGAGGTCAGGAGGGGTAGGGATAAAATGAGACTTGCCAAAAGTCAAGCTGTGCTAGGCCTGGCAAAGGAAGTTAAAACAAATAGCAACAGGTTTCTCAGCTATATAAATAAAAAGAGACTTGAAGCCGCTGTGCAGTGACCAACTGGAGATTAAAGATGATCTAGGTATGGCTCCAATATTAACCAAACTTTGCTTCAGTGTTCAGTACAGCTGGGGGGGATGAGGATGGGGAAACTTTGAAAACTGAGGGGAAACCCCAAAAGTCCATTAAATTGAAATTGCTTGGAAAGCAGAAGCCAGAAACACCAACCCTAGGTTCTGAAGGGATCAGGACAGAAAAAAGCATAGATCACTGTGTCATGTATAAAGATTTTTAGGTCATGATGGTAAATAGGAAGACAATGGCCCAGTATTTCAGATCACCAAAGATGAGGGAGTGATTCAGACAAATACAGACCCATTAATCCAATCTCAGCTGTGGATCACACTGGCAGATCTGGAGGATAAAGTAATAAAGGACTTGAAGGTAAATACCAAGCAGGTGAAGGTGGATCATGTCAGGCTGAGCTGATACACTGCACTTTTCTGAAAAATCAGTTATTTGGGCTGTGTGATCTCCTATGGAACAGTAGATACAAATGCATGTCAGGAAAATATTCCTTAAAATAGGGACAAGGGGGTCGGTTTGAGAGGTAATGAGGCTTGTGTAGGAATTGTGGGATTTGGCTGGAGAGGAACTCAGGGATAAAAGTGAGGTATACTTGTCTGTGGGTTTGCAATGATGGCCCTGGCGAAAGGTGTAGGTGAAGGTGTTGAATACTTGTGATTGCACTGAGTTAGTTTCATTGTCATGGAGAGAGAAGGCTCAGGAAAGCTCTTTAAGACAAGTGATTGGGAGGAATGGCAGGGTCAGGAATGGGAAAAATATGAATAGCACAGAATGCTGGGACAGGCAGTGAAAGATGAGGCTGGAAAGCTTGAATGGAAGTTTTACTAACAGAATTTGTCAGTGAACAAATAGGTCAGTAGGACCTGCATGTTTTAATCGATTCCAGGGTGAGGGTGGATTGCCACTTGAGTCCTGCTTTGAAAAAACCACCCAGGCTCACCCTGTATCCAGAGGGAAGTGTCCCAGAGGGTGAGGGAAGCAGTAACCCCTCTGAAAGCAGCTGGCAAGCCCTTGGCTGCAGTTAGGAACTTGAAAAAATGGATGTGGGCAGGTGCAGGGATGAGCTCCAGGGGAGCAGGAGCATGTGTCATGGGGAGGGCTTGGCAGGGAAGAACTTGGCTGCTCCCCCAAGATAAAGGAGGGGAAACAAAGACCAGGTGGGGAAGGAGTTCTGTGAGCTAGAGAAGAGTGCTGGCATGAGTACAGAATACCATAACTCAGCCCTATTAATACCCCGTGTAGAAAACATGGCATCTTCTGCTGTCTGGAGCACTGTCCTTCTAGGACATCATCTCCAGGTGAAATCTTAAGGGCAAGGCAGATGCTTTTCTGCTCCCAAGGAGGGTGGTGTGATGTGTCTGATGGCAAGTCCCATGTCCAGCAGCTCAGGAAGGCCCATGCATGAATCACAAGGAGTATTTCTTTTTTTTTTTTAAACAAGAATTATATTAAAAAAATAGTTCTGTTTATGGGCCAGTCAGGGGAAATGTAGTGTTGACCTTGCAATGCTAATGTTCCTTCAGTTTGGCAAAAGGGAATTTTTGTCATGGGTGAGTGGTCATTGAAGATCAATATTTATGCACCAAATTTAAAATGAAATCGTGGTCTCAGAATTTGGGGTCTGTTTCAAATTGCAGTTGGGTCTAGGCTAGAGCAGTGTTCTTGTTCCATAGTAAGTTACTGAATTTTCAAGGGTCATGAAGATGTAGAGATTTTTTGCTATCTTTGTTAATGCTGTTTTCTAGGTGCAGGACTCAAGTCTGCCAGTTTCCTTTTTTAAACCAGAATTTATTTTTAAATGTAGCAAACCAAGCAGCATGACATACTCTGACCTAAAGTGAGTTTTCATGTATTTATCTATTTACTGGGATGGTGTTACTCAGCATTTTAGGGTAACAGAAGTGTCCTGTGTGTTTTTCTTTAGGATCAAGATTTTGCCCTGCAGCCAAGCCAAAGGAATTAAGTTGTTTTGGGTTTTTTTTGACACACCTGAAATGAAGAAATCTTTACTTTGTGACCTTAAACTTTCAGTGAGAGGGGATTTAGGGAATGGAGGAATGGCAGGTGCTCAGAAAGGAAATATTTGTGACAGTGAAATGGGGGAAAACTTTAAAACAAAGCCCTTCTACAATGCCAATAATTAGTGTGGTAATGTTAAGAAGCCTTTGATGGAGAATCATTGCTCAAGAGGAGGTATCAGGTGCATTGTCTGAGGCCAACAGCCCTAACAGAAACAGGGAAAAGGATAGCTGGCATCTCTGATACTTTAATTGTGAATGAAACAAAAGCTGGCAGGAGAGAAATTGAGAAGTGTCACATGTCTTTAAGGTCTTCAGAAGGCTATTACCCAGCTTACAGTGGTCCTTTGTAGATTGCTGTAGAGTGATTTATTCCTGTGACTCAGGGTTAGGCATTTGCTTCTCCCCAGCTCTGAGCTCACCCAGAATGATTGTGCTAACTTTGGGGCAAGGGAGCAAGATGCACTTCAGACTATTTATAGCTCATTCTACAGTTTCATTCTGGGAACATCCCAGGGAAGCCGATGGCTGTTTCAGTGCCAAATATTCATCAGCCTTCTGCCATTTTCCAGTTAATTTGCCTGGATGACTTCTCTGATGACATTTCACATTTTCCACCACCTGATGCTTTATTAAGAGTTTATTCCTTTGTCTGTCTCTGAGGCTGCTTTGTTGTATCAATGCTGCCTTGTTTCCTGTCTGATTTAAGGATTTAGACTAGCCTCATCGGTTGTGGCAAATGATCAAGGCTGTAAGGTGTCATCACCTGGAGACCTCCGTCCCACCCAGACATGCAGTAAGTCTGATCTGAGCACTGCCCTTTTGTTTGGTGGAGGTACTCCGTTTGGGGATCAGATTATGCAATGCCAAAATCTTCCCTTAGGAAGATGACATTCTCCTAGGGAGATGCCATTCATTTCTGGTGCTCCCAGGTTAATTTTTCACAGCTTTAAGGCCAGAAGGATGGTGTCCGACCCTCCAGCCTGACTTCTCGTCCAGTTAAGACAAGAGATTTTTACTTTTTTTTTTTTTTTTTCTGTGTGAATTGCTGTTTTGACTGGAGTTCCTACAAAAAAAAATTCAGATTTGACATTAAAGTCACTCACAATAGGAAACACTATCACAAGCTGTTTTGTAAACTGTGACAGTGGCAAATTATTTGAGCTGTCCATGTTTGCCTCATCCAGCAAATAGTCTTCATCTCAGAATAGTTGAGTATTTTCAAGTTGTTAATTTCTTTTTGGTCTTCATATGCTTAACTGTAGGTGAATTGAGGTGAATTTTTCCCTGGTTGCTCTTTTTCCCTATATTTTATCTAATTCATCCTGCTTTCTTCTGTGGCACTTCATTACAGTTGTATTTTAGGAATGAGTAAGAAGCTTGTGGGGAATTTTCTTTACAGGTTTTATTTACTTTTGTCTTTCATTATTGATTAACAGTTTCCATTCTCCTCTTCTCTTACACTCCCTTAATAATAAATATTTATGCTGCTCTAGCAATTTACTTAGTATTCTGCAGACGTGAAAAGAGGCTGAGTTCTGCCCCACTGATCCCTAGTTTTTCCATGCATCTCCCATGCTGCTCTGGGGCTACTGGGAGCAGAGATCGGTGACNGATTAGACACTGGAATGGCCTGCCCAGGGAGGTGGTGTTCCTTAAACATCCCTGGAGGTGTTTAAGGAAAGATTGGTTGTGGTGCTTAGTGACATGGTCTAGAGAGACCCAGGTTTCCCAGAGGGGTGGTAGATGTCCCATCCCTGGAACTATTCCAGGTGAGGTTGGTCAGGGCTCTGGGCAACCTGTTTTAGTTGCAGATGTCCCTTCTCCCTGCGGGGAGGTTGGACTAGTTGACCTTGAAAGGTCCCTTACAGCCCAAACCATTCTGTGATTCTGTGTGAGATGATGCAGCTTTGCTGGGGAGGACCCAAATGCTGGGTGTATTTTGCTCCTTTGGAGCTCCCTGTAAATGGATGAGCTTCCTATTCTCCTTCAAAGAGAGGGCAGGGCAATAACTGCTGGTGATATTTCATGCAGAGAGAGTGGAAATACTATGATAATTTGCTTGGCATGTCTAGAAGAGGTGGCTGATGCTGTGCGTTGGCACAGTCTGGCCTGTGTATGGAAACAGCAACTGTCATTAAAAATCTTCTGACCTTTTGTTCTCTGTGTGTTGGGATGGTGAATGATGAGACCCACTAGCAAAGTTTCCAGGGCTCAGTCACTCACTAACTGCTACATGGGGTTCTCCTCTACCGGGGCGGAGGACCTAGCCTACTTCCAGTGAAACTGGACCTGCCAGTTTTGCTGTCAGCTGTTGTAACAAATCCTGTCTTTGCTTTCTCCCTGCAGAATTTGCATTACCGCTCCTGTGAGGTGTTAAATGCTACCAGTAACTCTTTGCTCCTCACTACAAACCCTTCCCTCCAGGGCTGCTTGTTCCCTGCTCCTCCAGGCACACTTTCTAATGGATGTAGGAGAAAGTTGTAGTAAAATGAGTCTGTAACTCAGATGTTGCAGCTTTAGGGATGTCTCTAGTCTGGGAGAACTTGATGATGAACAGATCTGTGGCTGTGTAGGGACCAGCCCAGTGAAGCTGGTAGAAATCAGATCAGCCCAAGGATTTTCTTAACCTAGTATTCAATAGAAAGAGTTAAATGCAAATGTCAGGACTGCAAGTGCATCTATCTGTGGCTGTCCATCTTGAGGCCTGTTCAGTGAAAACTGAGTTTATCTGTTTGCCAAGAACAACACTTTTTCCCCTTTAACCCTCAGCAAGCCTTCCAGCTTTAGCCTGGCTGACACCATCACGGTTTATTTAGCAAGGCAAAGCACGGTAGGTCCAAGGGAGAGGCCACAGCTGGGCTTTGTGAAGGGCAGGGATAGGGTGATGGAGAAGATTAGAAAAAAGTGTTTTGGTGCAGAGTTTAGAGCGAGACTTGTAATATTTGGTGGTAAATCATTGGTTAACCAATGCCAGATTATCTGTTGGATGTCCTCTTAATTACTTCAGCCTGTGCCAGACACTGATATCCTTGAAACCTTAAAAATCCCATTAGAAAGTGCTTTAATTGGGGCTCAGCCAACATGCTTTGCAAGCTTTTGAGGAAGAGCAGCATGTGACAAGAGTGTGAGTGCTGATGGGCTGGGGCCATCAGAGCAGCAATGGGGGTGGCACTGGAGGGGGCTGTCCCCATGCTGGGGCACCCTGCACAGCTTGTTGGGAGATTGCAATGAATCCTTCACTCTGGGGTGGTGTCCCTGCTCTCCAATTAAACAGGCAGCAGTAAGAACTGCTGCTGCTGCTGTTTTCCATGTGCTTTGGCTTTGTTCCTGTGCCCTCGGCTTGTGCCAAGGCATTCTGTATTTGTTAAAGGGCTGGGCATTTTTATTTCCCTTTAAAGAAGAGGTATATTGGCTCTGGGAACCTAGTGAGTGCTGCAGTTGATTTTAGAGGTGTGATGGAAGTGTGTGTGGCACACAGCAGATGTATGTTCGTGAAGGTCACCCCTTGATTAAGGAGTCTTCAAAACCTATTTCAACAGAGTATGAAGACGTGGACTTTGGCATTTAGGTCTGCTGACTTGTTCATGTGGGCTGAGGTGAACATCTATGAAATTGTGAATAGGGGGAGGAAAAGGAAGATTCAGTTTCATTCAGTATTCCATGAAAAGATTAAGCAGCACATCTTGGGGAGCAAGGCACAGAAATAAACCATGAAAGTCATTTCTGTAGGAAGTTGGAAATGTCCTTGATACAAATGGCTTTTAAAAGGAAGTATAGAAATTCAGAGTGGTGGCTGGCTGTGAAATACAAAGATCTCTGTTTGAACTCTGGCTTGCAAAGTCTCTAAGCCATTGGTTTCCAGAAGCAGAGGAGGAGATCAGTCCTTACAGTCCTCCTAACATCTTGCTGCTGACTACAGCTGTGGTGGATCATGGAGGTAGAAGCCTGGTGCTGGGAGAGCACACTGGTGCCTTGACAGGGAGACATGAAGAAGAATCATGTGCTGGGCTCCAAACAAGCTGTGTGCCTCCTCTGTTGAGCAGGTCTGCTTCTGCTCCTCCCTCAGCTTGTGTGGATGAGCATCTGCACCTTGGTCAGCTTGTGTTTTGGACTTGGGACTGGTTTGGCCTCTGCATAAGGAACCACCACAACTCATTCCCTCTCTCACTGGTGATCATCACTGCAGATGCCCTCTGCTGTCCTCTCTTTATGGCTCCCAGATGAAGGGGAGTTAAGATGGGTTGTACATAAGCCATACTCTGCTCATGGGGTGCATGGTCCCCGAGAAGAGGACACATAGTCAGAGGATCCAGTGCAGGTTTTGGATTTTATGTACTGCAGTATCTAAATTCTCTACCTTCTCTAACACTGAAAGATAAGGTGTCCTTGTGAAGATGACCTGAGTTGGTCTTCCCATGGTTAGAGCCCAGATGGGTTCAGCTGGAAAGCCTAAGGAGGGCTTTTTTTTGATAGGAAAAAAATGCTTTGTGCCTTTTGAGCCTTGCTGAAGAAAGGAAAGAGGACAGGGAGAGGTTTAGAAATTATAATTTGCTTACTGCCTTCCTCTCAAAGAATTCAGAAGAGCATATCTTGTTAAAGATGAGACTGTTTTCTTCTCCAGTGAAACAAGAGTGCCTGAGTAAATCTCACACCCACAGCAAAACCCACTAACAATTTGAGATAGGAATGTTAGAGTTTAATTACATTTTGACCCTCTTTCACTTCACTATTGAGATGTTTCTTCTCCTGGGCTTGAAGTCTTGTTGGACTGGGGCAGGAAGGAGCAGGGGAGCTCATTCAGCTGCTGCTTAGTACGCCTTGCTTTTTGCTCGATTCAAGGGTGGCTTTTGTGTTTAGACATCTGAGAAGAGATACCAGGCAGCAGGGATAAAAGATGGTTGGACTCAGCATTGGAGCATGAAATCAAACTGGAACACAGTATTGGGAAAGCTGACAGTGCTTTGAATATCTTACTCTCATAGGAAGGAAGACAGGCAGGACATTGACGCCTGCTTGCATCAGAACTGAAAGCTAGAGCTTGCAAGTGTCTGGCTGAACAGGACTCCCTTGTGGGTGGGAGGCAGGAGAACAAGTAGTTTGTCAGGGAAGCACATTTGGGGAGATGCCCGGTGGGGTGAGAAATGTACCTGATGGGCATGAAAAGCAGGTGGTGTAACTGAGGAGTTTGCTTCTCAGTGTTCAAAAGAGATTTTGGGGATTGCTGCATCACAGCCATGATGAGTGGTGGTATGATAAAGCATCACTTTTCATCTAGCCACTTACCCTGAAGCTGGTTTCAGCAGGTCAAACTGCTTTTAGCAGGTGTAAAACCTCTGGTCTGCATGTGTTGCCATCAACTGGAGTAATGCCTCTTCTGTACATTTGGTGCTTGGTGAAAGTCAGTCCAACTGAAAAATAGTATCTCAGGCAATATTTTAAAGCCAGGCTTCTGAGATGCTGCTGGTACATGTCCATGCCAAATCATGGCCTGAAAGCTGTGGAAAGATGCTGTAGCCCAGCAGTGGTGCCCTAACTTCTTCCTGCAGGAGGGTTCAGTCTTCTTGTTCTCCCAATGACTGGGAAGCATCTGGGGGGGCTTAGTGGGAAAACAGCCACCTTTGTAGCCAGTACTCCTTTCTGTTCCCAGCTACTGCATTCCTGACTTATCCTTTCACGGACAAATATAAACACCTTCCAGTGTAGGAGCTGACAAAGGGGCTTGCAGGTAACCTTTCCTCTGTCTAGGGGCATGAAGGACCTTTGTACTTCCTGGAAGGGATTTCAAGTGCCCCATGCATTGGATGCAGGCTTCCTGAGCTGGGCTTTTCTGTTGTTCAGGCCACCTGGAAGGATGTGCCAGCAGAAGCTCACAGCATGATTGTTTGTTAGAGGTAGCTGGCACCAGCTCAGCCTGTGCTGGGTGGATGGAGGGGGATGTGGGGGCTGTGTTTTGATTCTGTTTTTCCTGTTTGTTGTAACTTGGCAGAGGCAAAGTTTCAGAGACTGCAGGGGCAGCAAGATCCTTTTTCTTTTCTTTCTTTTCTCCCTGGCATGCACTGCAACACCTTCTGCCAGTAACTCCTGCTTTTTCCAGGCGGGACAGAGGGAGAGCAGGAGGGGAGGATTGGTGTGTTGAGGCTCTGCAGCTTTGGAGCACATAAACTAGAACATTTAGGATAGAGTTCATTGTCTGGAGGGGACACTTTCCTAAAAGCAGACAGCCCCCAGTGTGTGAGTTCCTGCTTCAGGTGGGATTCCAGTGAGAA
>VWZY01007782.1:391115-413299 GCA_013399075.1 Chloroceryle aenea | reverse complement strand
AAAAAAAAAAAAAGAGGGGTAAAAAAACTAAACCTGAAATGCACAAAACTTTCCCAAGGCCTTTTCAGAAAATGAAGATAAAGCAGTAATAAGGTCAAGTGCTCAGTTAAGCCAGATGTACGTGCTTTAAACCACTAACATATGTGGCAACATCTAATGAAGTGGAATTTAATAGACTGATTGCGATGGAGGTGGGTGCATGTACCCATTGCTTCCCAGATGGGAATGATGCAGCAGCACTTCTGTTCTGGGGCTGATGAAAGCCCTTGGGGCTTGGAGCTGATGTTTCCCACTGTCTTCTCAGATCCTGCCCCCTTGCCTCTGGAATGACTGTGATTGTGATGCCTTTTCAGTTGCCATGGTCTGTCTGAGAGCAGTGAGGGTGGGTTAATTATAGCACTCCAGGGCTATTTATCTAATGACAGCCTTCCACCTGAGTGCTCCTGGGAGTTTGTGATGGGCCCCCTTGATGTGCTCCTTCCCCAGAACCTAAGCCTGGGGAGCTGCATGCCTTTAAATCCCTGCCACGTTTTGTTTTGCAAATTTAGGGGTTCAAAAATGCAGCAGAAAGCCGTATGATGCTTTCAGCTGTAAGGAGATGGATGAAGGCCAGGTAAAACCTGTTATTCACATGCTGCACAACACCTGCAACATAAGGTGTGAGTGATACTGCAGAGCAGACTGGGTGTGCGCTGGGTAACCTGACCTGGGCCAGGTTTAGACTATGTGCAGGATTGATCTGGAGGAGTTAAGCATCAGTATGCCACAAGCCAGCTCAGGCTTTCCAGTGATTTGGGGTGAACTCCATGCAAATAACAGTTCTTCTTGAAGCAAGGGGATTCCCTGGCATTTTCTTACAGATCAGTGTTTTAACTATTTGACTTTTTAACACAGGCATAGGTGGTTTGCTCTAACTTGGGGCCCACCCCACCACCACATGCCAGCATCTCCACCTTTTAAAGGGCTCTTTCCCACAAGCCTGGGTACCTTCCAAGCCTTTAGGTGTAGCCAGATCCTCCCACCGGGAATGGGGTGCTGTGTACATCAGGTGCACAACAAACACACCAGAGCACTTGGTGCTGAATGTGCTGGCTGGATATACATGAAATGCTCTCTGGAACTGTTTGAGCAGAAAGCTGACTGTTGCACAGCTGAGCTTCTCTTCCAGTGGTTCAGCTGGTTTATCACATCTGTCTTCATCACTGTGTTTTGTGGTGGTCTGGTTTTTAAGCTTTGTAATGCCTCCCTCCTCCTTGGGAATGCAGCTGACCGATGTTCCCCTTTCTTTTCTTCCTTCCTCTACCACAGCTTTATGACACTCTCTTCCTGCCTTTTGCTCAACGGGAGTCTGCATACTCCTGAGATTGGAGCTTGGGCAACTTCATGGGTGGCCCAGAATACAGACTCGTTTGCAAACAAAGTGAGATCCAGCCCCTTTTTTTTACAAAGGCAACAGACCAAAGCAATGACAGTGGAGCAAAGCAGCAGGCTGCCTTTCACTGCTTCCCTCCCACCTGTGTGGGAGGAAACTTGCCCTTCTGAAGGCCAAGTGATGTTCATCTGCCCGTGCTATAGGCTCCGGAGCTTGAAAGACACCAAAGGACCATATTGATCACTTGCATTATTTGCATGTGCATGGGCATTGTATACTACAAACAGTTATTATAGAGCTTTTATATATAAGAGTTACGATCCACAGTAAATTGCTGCCTTCTGGTAGCCTGTCCATGAGTCTGAGACCTTCATGACGTTACTGCATGGGTGTTCATGTCATGCAGCAGTGGGACCAATCTGCAAGTCTTATTTTTGACAAAACTCCTGCTTATTTCAATAGCAGTGTTATATCAGTAAAAACTTCACACCTAGAGAGTGGCAGTTGCCTTATTTCAGTAAACGGATACTGTTAGATGAATAGAACATGTGCATAATAAACATGCAAGACCAGATTCATTCCCCTCTCATGGTGTACTCTAACACTGAGGGTTCAACTTCATCTCTCTGCATACCTGGGAGAAGGATAAAAGCAGGGTTAAAGGAACCCGGCAAAGTGCAAAACTGAGTGAAATATTGCCCAAAGAACAGATGACCAAAGCATTTTGACATAACCTGAAACAATTGCAATGGTTTTTAGCTTGAACATCACATGAGAAACAAATAGAATATGTAAACAGTTCATCTCAGGGCTTAAATATGAAATATGTCAATCTACTAATATTCTCATGAGGAGAGAAGGACAATGTTTGTGAGTGCTGGAGGCTCCTGGGAGATGCTGGTGGGCAGAAGAGACTTGCAACTAAATTACAGCAGATACTGCTTTTTTTTCCACGTATAAGTCAGTGCTGTGGTTTTACTTAGAGTCACTGGTACTTTGTCCCCGGGGAAAAAAAAGCAGATTCAGGGCTGGCTTTGAAGTCCAGTGCTTGGCTAGGAGGCTGCCTGGGGACAGCAGGTCGAGCAGACCTCGAGGTAACAGTGATGGTGATTGCCATTTTGCTCTGGCAGGGTTTCTGAGGAGAAGGTAGCATAGGAAGTAATAATAGTGCATTTTGAAAAAGGCAGGCTTTGAGGAAATGTGCAGTGAGATTTGGGTGGGTGGTGAGGGGAGCCCTGGACTGAGCTGCTGTCTGGAAAATCGACTGTGGAAAAGTGAAACGTTATTTAAAAACTAGTAATACAAATGTCTGAAGTTCATTCCATTTGCATGCAATAGTCATAATAACCGGAGAAGCCAATGTGGCTGAGAAGGGAGTGGAGCAATACCGGAGATAGGCGAGAGACAGCTCTCACAGGCAGGGTGGGGCACTGCTCTGACCTTTTGGGGGTTTTTAAGTCTTTTTCACTACACTTTACTTGTAGCATTTTTTTTTTTTCCTCCTGATTTTGAAGGTTTTCCACCTTTCTGCAGGGCTGAAGGTCAGACTTCTGGCCGCTCTGCATACAGCCTTCCCAGAAGTTGTGCAGAAATACTCTGCTGTAGGCTCCTCAGGTCATGCCTTGTCCAGAACCACTTCCCAACCAGCTGTTGATCTTGATGGGAGTTGTGAACAGGCACCAAAGGGCATGGTTGGACTTTCAGAGCCAGAGGACATCTTTCTGGTGAGCCTGAAAGCTTCTGTCATCCTTGAGGAGCTAGAACAGGCAGAGGTCATGGCCAGAAACAACCTCTAGACTTATCTCCCCCTGCTTCACATATGATAAAATCCACATTTTCTTTAGCCATCTCTCCTTGGAGTAAGATGTCTTTTATTTGGCTAAAGCACCCTATCCAAGAGACACATTGCATGAGTTTGAACATCCCAATAGACACATGTAAGCATTTCCTCCAGTAGCACCTTTCATTGGTATTGTTTTGTGACAAACTGATTTTTGACAGTCTGTCTCCAGCTAACTTGGTATTTGCTTGTCACTGCCTGAACTTAGAGGGGGTGTGCGTGGGGGGGAAAGTCTAAACAACTATTATACTTTTTTTCTTTTTTTTTTTTTTCTCCCAAAATATGAGGGAGGCAGAAATGTTTAGTGGGAGTTTGGAGACAAGTTTCTTATTTGTGATTGTGTGTCCTTCATCAGCCTTGCTGGCAGGCTGCAGGGTGTCATACCTGGGAATCAGCCTTGTAAAGATTCTCAGCTCCTGTAACTCTGCCAGCCTCTGGCTCTCCTGCAGCATCCTAATGCCAAATAGATATCATCTAGATAATATTTAACATGCAGGCACCCTCATGGAGGCTGTGGTAAGGAAAGCTCATCTGTGCTTGCATAGCCTCCATGGTCTTGGACTCTGGGTCAGCGATGAGCCTGTGTTTCCTAAAACAAACTGGGGAAATAAAGGTAGTTCAAACAGCTGTAAAACCTACAGGAAATTAATAAGGTGGTTTTGTGGTCTAGTTTCATTCTGGAAATTCATAGGAAAAGAGGATTTAGGAGCTGAGCTTATACTAGAAGTCAGTGTATGCTTTTCTGAGGTGTCTGGGAAACCAAAGACCACATGGATGCATGTGAGAGAGTAGGGGAGGAGAGCAGAGACTTGGCCTGGTAAGGTTAATGGCTCATTTCATTCAGGCAGAAGCCTCTAATGACTAAGTAGCAGCTACTCTGGGGATTTTACAGATGAGGTCAAGGTCAAATGGAGAAGCTTAAGTGTAATTAATTTAAGCTTGGAAGTGTTTTCAAGTTAATTCATTTGGTTCTGCTGTGAAGATTGCAGCTTTGTGGAGGGCTAATCAGAGAAGTGTGATGAAAGAACTAAGATACGGTTTGCTAACAAGTGGAAATGCTTTTATGGTGGCTGGGAGCTCAGAGAGCCTCACTCAGCAAAAGATTCCAGACATGTTAGGGTCTTTCCCCTGAGCAAGCTGCTTTCACACATGTTGAAGTTAAGCACATGTGCAAAACCACACTTAGCAGCCACAAGATGAGACCCTCTGGCTCCTCAGCCTTGATCTTTAGGTGAGTTCACAGAGTCTCTGCTGTAGATGTGTGTTGGGATGCTCAGAAGACCTGTGCTCAAGGGAAATGGGTGAAGGAAAAGCAGGATTTCAAGTGAAAGTTGTGTAAATGAGTGGACTTGAAGTGTTCTGCTACATTTTTGAGGGACCTGAACAGTGTTTTGCCTTATCATTCTTGGCACTCGGTGAACAGCTGGCACAGGAGGGAGTGGGATGTTGCAAAGAACACTTGCAGGCTTGCTGTTGGCAGGAGAAGGGCTGGAGCAGACCTTCCTCAGTGGTGCTTTGTGCTGCACCGGGTCCACCCAGAGTAGGCTGATGATGTGCTACATGGCCTATCAGTCAGATTGTTTGGAAGGAAAGCCAACAAAGCAAACCCTGCTATTTTATCTCTCTTCAGCCTGGCTGCACATTTCCCTGAAATGGTGGAAACATTATTTTTGAGAACTGTGTTTGTGTTTGAGATGTAGTTGGCATTTGCTGATTTGTTTGTAGATATATTGGGAGGTGGAGAGGGAGGAGGACTAATAGGAAGATAGGCAGTCATGCAAACACATACAGAAACACGTAGAGGCAGGCTGTGTTGTTGCACAAGTCCTGTATCCTTGGGAAACAAGTCTACAAACACAGGGGGGTTTATTAAAAAAGCCCCGAAAACAAACCACACCCCCCCCCCAAAAAAAACTAAACACAAAAAACCCCAACAAACCAAAACACAGAACAAACCTGTTTGAAGTAAAGTCCAGGGGATGATGGGGCATCTCAGTCCCTCTTCTCATCTGACATCAGCTCCATTTCAGTATGATTTCTGTGTTTGCTCCAGGGTGCCAGAGGCATTTCTATTTGATGGGGGCACAGGTGCCCTGTAGGACACTATACAGAGTTTTTTCTCTGTCTCTGGGCCTAGGTGGATGGAGGAGGGAAAGTTGCTCTCTACAGCCACCAGAGAATTGGTAGAGAAAGAGTGAAGCAGGCTGCTGAAAGTTGTGCTGCCTTTAGTCAATGTCCCCAGCCCTCTAGAGGAGCATAAAGCATTTCCTGCAGGATGCCAGAGCCAAAGGAAGGCCTTGGGTGCCCCTTGGATCACCTCTTGATGCCAGTTGCTCAGAGCTGGGAGAGGAGCTTGCTAGGCAACCCCTGGCCAGAACATGGCATTCCATCACAGGTCCTGCCTTCCCTGCTGGTAGATGGGCTGAAAAAAATTATATCTCAAAAATAAAGAGTGTTTGCAGAGCCCCAGGGCTCTCAGCCCCGGGGGATCCCAGAGTCCTTTATCGACACCTTATCATAGAGGTAAAACAAGCTCTTGGAGACTCATGCAGGAGTTTCATGGCTGTGATGTATAGTTACCTCACTGTTACTGAGCAAGTAGGTGTGATGAAATAACCCTGGGGAGTGTAGGCAGGCAGAGGATCCCGGGAACCTGCCCCAAGGAGTTCCCTCACAGATGGAGAGATGCTCTGAGCTGATCTTCATCTCTGTGTCTCATGGGAACCCATGGTTCTGAGAGATATGGGAGATCAGCCTTCCTGCCACTCCCCTCAAAAGCTGGGTGGCATGGACACCCCATGGCTGTCCAGAAATGCTGGATATCTCCTCTGCAACCAAATTAAGTGCTTAAACATCCACATGTTGCCTTTGCAGGACTGGATGAGGCTAAGCAGAACAGGCTGCTGACTGGGGAGAGGGGACCAGGAGGAGGTATGGGTTGGACCCTGTAATTGAATCCAGAATGGGATCTTGCATGAGTTCTCCCCACTTAAACCTGTCAATGGCTATTAAACCATTGGCTGGATGTAACATTTGGCTCCTGAACTGCTGATTTGCAGGAGGAGAGATGGGGAGGTATTGCTCTGTAACTGTGTCCTTTCTTTTGCTCTTCCCCTGAGCATCCATGGCTGGCTTTTGTGAGACATGTTGAGCTGGGGGGTGGGAATGACTTCTCTGCTCTACATCACTTCTGCATCCTTTCTTCTCTCAAAGCTCTCTCCCCTACATGGCCCATTGCTCATTTTCCATCTGTGGCATTTCCCNTGGTTTGCCCCGTTTTTTTTTTTTTTTTTTTTTTTTTATGTATGTGTGTGGAGTGGAACTCAAGTAACTGCTTTGGTTTCACCTGCCTCTGGAGAGCCACATCCAGTCCAGCTTGATTGTGCCTGGGCCCAGACCAGGTACTGGTGCCCCCACATTTCCCCTCCACCAGCGGCTGAGCGCTGATGGATGCTGTGCTATGTTTCAGCACTTTGCAGTTTGGCAGCAGTAATCAGCAAACCCTGAGTCCTTTTTGGGGTAGGATGGGCCAGAGGGCCTGGGGGGGACTTTGTTCTTGGCAGCTCCTGCTGCAAGGAAATTACAACGCCAGTATAATCCCTGCTGGCAAACGTTTTCTGAGGTATCCAAGCTCCAGGTCAACAACACCCACACTATAGAGTTATTGCACAGGAACCCTTGTCCAGGAGTCTCCTAGAAATGCTTTGCAGACTGATGAGGCAGAGGTCACCAGGATTGTGGTCGGGCTTTGTCTGCTTCTTCCCTGCCTTCCTGCAAGTAATTCTCTGGTTGTGGCTCTCGTGCACATTAAATGTCAGGTTTAAAGGCCCTGTATACTCTCAGGCTGTGAAGGACAAGTGCTGGGTTCACGGCAGCCTAGGACAGGAAGATCTACCCCTTAAAATAGAAGGTGGCAAATGCAACCCAGAACAGGCACTTTAAGTTATCCTGAAATGGTAGAACTCACAGCCATGGGACACTAAAAGTGTTGAGGAGGGGAAAATAAAGAAAAAAAGAGATAAGACAGACAGCGCTGCTCAGGGTGAAAAAAAATCTCTTGCTCTCCTGATGCTGCATTCCTGCAGCCCCAAGTGCACTCTCTCCCATGCGCCGTGCTGTGCCAGGGCAGGAGCACCTGAGTTGGCTCACAGGTTCTCTGTGTGGCTTTGGGCAATGCTCTCAAATTTTTCTATGCCTTTGCTTTTTCACCATGTGCAACCCAGGATGAACACCTTTCTCTTCAGGGTAATTAATGAACTGCAAAGTGCTTTAATGTCTTCAGAAGGAAAGTGCTGGCCAGTGGAGGCTGTGATTACTGTGGGAGGAAGATGTAAGCCCTTTCCAGCCTAGGACACAGCTGGGACCTGAATCTAATGGGGCTCTGGGCAGAGTGGTGAAGACCCCTTGGCTGAAAATTTCTGTGGGTCTGGGACCTTAAACAGCACTTAAACACTATGTAAACAGCCTGAGCAGATAAGCAAATGCATGTGAAACCCTCTAGGTAAGCTGTCGTTGAAGGTGCAGAGAGAGAGAGAGCGAGCGAGCAGTGCTGGAGAGGGAGGATGTAGTCCTTGGCGTGATGTATACTCCTCATGATACAGGCTGGCCCTCTTGTGCTAAATGAGTGCTACTGGCTCAGTCCCATCTCACAGCCCAGATATGCTTCATGGCTCTTCAAAGGGATAAAGCTGTTGTTTTTTTTTAACTTCAGGCAGCTGCTTTTTTTTTCTTTTTTTTTTTGGTGGTGCTTTCTTTTCTTATAGCTCTGGAAGTGGCAAGTTGTTTTTAAGCCCCTCTGTTTCTCAGCTGCCTCAGCAGAGGTGCCTAAAGGTCTCAAACCAGATTCACAAAAATTTCAGTGCTGGAAATAGGTAGCCGTGTTTGAAAATGTTGGCGAGACTCTGTAGCTCCCTACAGGCCGATGGCCATTTGAACATGCTTCCACCTCAGCCAAGTCCTTGCCCCATTGAAGCCAATGGGAATTTTTCTTGAAAAAGACCATAAAGAAATAATTTTTTTGGCATGGAGAGAGGTGTTGCATGGGCTCTACATCAGTGTTCAGGAGAACTTCAGCTATCTGCTTTGATTTCTGCCACACTTGTCCCGCCCTGCACAAAGCGCTCTACCTTTTGATCCAAAATAGCACAGGAGATGTTTTCCACATGCCATAGGAAAATGGAATAACTATAAAGCATAATTATTTGGGAGTATGGCACTGCTCCCTTCACAGATATATTTAGTGTGAATTGGAATTGGTCAGCAAAAGCGCATTTGCCAGGATGACAAACAGGATTAGGGTTGTATATATGAGGCAATTGCATACCTGCTCATCCCATGCCAGTAGGGTTGGTGGGTGGCTTAACTGGTTGATCGATAGTCATAAACAAGCATGCACAACTCACTACTTTTGGGTGATGTTAAAATGCATTATCTGTTAAAAAACATTATCTGCCAGTAAAAGACATTGTTTGGCTCAGGGCATGCTCTTGTGTTCCCCTGACCTTGAGTCTTGATATCTCCACCGATTTTTGTGGCTACTCAGCCCATTTGCTCTTTGAAAGGTAGTCCATCCCACCTGATGCTCAGCTTCCTCTGATGCATGCAGCTCATTCATGAAGGCAGTGCCAGTGCTTTGCATATGGGGCCAACCGTTTCTGTCCTATCTCCCTTCCCCAGTGATTGATCCATCCCTTCAAGCCCTGGGTCAGGAAAGTTCCTCCTAAGAGCAGCATCACATCTGGGAGAGGGAAAGGTTGTGATGGGGCTCTGTCATCAGCCTCAGGTGGATCAGTCCGGCTTAGCAGCAGCGTGAAGGTACAGCTCACCATGGCTGACTTGGCCTTGGAGAGGAGAGTATGCAGTTGATAGTAGCTAGATCTCTGTGGCCTCTGTTCCAGGCTAGCTCCTGTGGTGGTACACGGGAAGCCAAGACCAATCTCTTCTGTGCCTGGGCGTGTTCATGCACATGGGCTTGCACACTGTGCTTCCATCGGTGGTTTTCTTTGGGCTGATACTTGTTAGCATTGGAAAGTGAGAAAAATGAGCAAAAATATTATCAGAAGCAGGTTTTGTGAATGAATCAGCCGACAAGAGGCTTACCAGCTCGCCTTCATTTACTGTGCAGTGCTTATTTGGGCAGATGTGTATATATTTTAGTTGGAGGCAGGAAGGAGTGAGACTCGATGGGGGAGGCACCATTTCCAGTTTGCTGTTTTTCCGTCAGTTTGTACCATCGGTTTTCTGAATGAAGCAGGGGATTGCAATGTGTCTGAGATGCTGCCATGATGCTGTGCTTGTTCTTCTGTTGTTGACAGCTTGGTGGGACACCAAGAAGAGCAGCACAAAAGATGTTGTAAGGCTCCTAAGCAGCTTGTTGAGGATCAGAGCCTGGCCAGCCTTGCCTTTCTCTTGCATGTTGCATTTTCATTTGATCCTGTCTGAAGCACAGCCTCATGGCCTTCTCTCTTCTTGCTATGTGTTTCTAATTAGCAGGGAGACTGGTGTATAAACAGAAGCATCCTGCTCAAAATATTCCTTGTCCGGCTTCTAGGATGATGGCCAGATGGCAATTGCCAGGCAGTAGCTCAGACTTTGAGCTCGCCCATCTGGCTATCAAACCTGGTCCCGGTTCTCATCTGGAACCAGTAGTGAGGAAAGTCATGGACTTTGCCAGATTGGTTTTGCCACGTGTTTGCTTTTCAGTTGCTACCTAAGCAGCTAAAAACCTGCAGACCAAACACATTTAGTATTTCTGGGAAGTGGGATAATCTCAGTATTGGGAGACCTGAGGCCAGAATGATGAGGAAGTTCAAAAAGATATTGGACAAATCCATTGAGGGATGGGTCTGTTGGTGGCTTTTAAGTCCTGTGGGAGAGATGCAGTCTCCAGCCATGAAGGTGTTTTTACTATTGGTCTGCAGAACAGGTTGGGAATGGTCCTTCTGACATGTGTCCCCAAGCAGCTGCTGATGGTCTTTTGTGGATGGCATGCTGGGCTGGATCAAAGAGTTTGGGCTGTTCTCTTGCCATCAGTCTGCAGGCATTTGCTGACTAAGTTCAAAACACGACTCTTCTTGCATTTTCTCCTGTGTGGGCCTGGGATTGTAACACCTGTAAAGAGGTTGGAAAGCTGTGGCAGAAATAAAACACTTGTTGTTAATGTGTGGTTTTGTTGTTTTTTGTTTTTTTTTCATTCACTGTCATCATAGTAGAGGTATGTCCTGACAAAACATCATGATGCAGCTTCTGAAAAAAAGGAAATGTTACAACCTGTAAATGCTCTGCATGCTTAGTCTTCCAAGAAACAGGAAAGATCCATAAATTAAGCATTGTTATACCACTAAAGCATTGCTTGCCCTCTCTTGTGCAGAGTTTGATGTGATTTCTTTACTCTATATAAGTGTCTTGAGTTCTGAAGTGCTGGAAAGCTGCAGTCGGAGGTGCCAGAAAGAATGCTGATGTTGGGATGCTGGGTGCTACGGTTCCTCCTTGGCATATGCTAAAAGACACTTCATGTTTGTCACCACTGTAGGACCAGAATGGCCTGGTCTGTCATTGGTGTGGAACCTCTGGAGCTACTGAAGAGCTCCTATATACAGAGCTATATCTAGAGACATACTTAGCTTGGGTTATTATGGTGAGAGGTGATATGCATGTATTGGTTGAATCATAATTTGGGCTAGAAAGGACCTCTGGAGGCCTTGGTCTAAACCCCTACTTAAAGCGGTGTCAGCTTCAATGTTAGATCCAGCTACAGAGTTAGATGTGCTTGTTCAGCCGGATGAGACCTGGCACCAAGGAGGGTTCAGCTGTCACATTCTGGGCTTCTGGAGCAAGCAGAACAAATTGATATCTGTGCTTATTGCCACTGCAAAGTCCAAAGGGACTGGTGTCTGCAGCATCATGAATATCATGTCTTACTTGGGCAAGGATTGCTCTTAGAAATGGCACCCAGTGAACTGGGAAAATGCACAAAGCCGAGTGAAGGAGGTGATAAAAATCCAGTGCTTATCCCCAGAGTTCTGCTGAGTTTGAAATGGATCAATTAGCTGGGGGTCTTGCAGCCTGCAGTAGTAGCAGAGTTGGGCCCAGGACACAAGGATCTGTTACATGGTCAGCCGAAGTGGTTAAGTGCAGAAGTAGGTAGAAGCTATGTGAGTAATGCACTGCATGACAAACAATGTAAAAGCCAGTATGTCAAGGACAGTCACTGAAATGGCAGTGGGGGAAATACTGGGGGAAATTAGGGTGGCCATAAGACAGAGGCAAGGTTTTTTTTTTGAAAGCAGGCCTGAGAATGTATTTTAGCACATTAATATTCCTGGAGATACTCTGGGGGATGATAGATGGACTCAAGGTATTGTTACTAATCACTGTGGTTTTAAGCTTTGGAACTGAAGTACACATGGCATCCCTAGCCCAAGTGGACTTCTGATGAGAAAATTGCATTCTTTGGGAAGTAATTTAGAAGGTCAAAGAAAAACCAGAAAGAACTTTTCCAGCAGCGATTTCCCCTGCTCTCTAAACTGTCTTTTCGTGTGGTAATAACTCCAGAATGAAAGATTCTATTCTCACCTTCCAGATGAAAGGGCTAATGCAATTTATAACTTTTGCATGCAAAGATTTTATGGCTTGGTAACCGGCCATGCTTGAAAGCGATCCAGGATGAGATGAACACGTGAGAGAGTGCCTGGCTGAGCTTGACCCTTTCCTTGTCTGCCTTCTCTCCTGCAGATAATGGTGATGACCGGTCTGAGAGTATCCTTGCAGAGAACCACGTGGATGGCACCACAGGGATTTTGGGTGGAGCTGGTGGGAGGAAGTCCATGAAGACGGGCATGAAGGAGCTGGCGGTTATGAGGGAGAAGGTGAACGAGCAGCAGCGGCAGATGGGCAAAGTTGGCAAGCCCCATCACAACCATGAGGACTCGAAGAAGTCACGGCTGTCGACGGGCAGGGTGAGAGGGCAGGGGTGTGTGGGGAGCTGACAGAGGCGGGGCTCGCCAGAAAGCTGCTGAAGGCAAAAGCCTTAGTGACATTTGAAACAAACTGTCTTAAGGAAAAAAAAAAAAAGAGAGAGAAAGAAAGAGGGGGAGGGAAAAAAAGGAAAAGCAAATGTTTGTCTTGGCTTAAAAGCTGGGGCCGAACACACCATCTGATGAACTTTGATGTGCTGGCAAAGAGATGTTATTTTCATTGCAGCTTTACCTCATGACAGCAGATCGGACAAGGGGGGTCCTGCTGGCTCAACATCTACCTCTGTAGGGGTGCAAGTGTGTCCTTTGCCCATGGGATGGCTTTCTCACACCCTTTTTTGCTAAGCAAGTGTCAGGGATGGCCCAAGGGGATTTGAGGGGGTGGGGAAGTAGGGAGCAGGCGGTTGCCTGCCTGCTGTAAGGCAGCCCCAGTCCAGGTTTGGGGAGTGGGTGTAGAGCCCCAGAGAATAGGCTTTGGGACTGTGGAAAATGGGCCTTCCTAGTCTTCTTCCCTGTCTCTCTGCCCTCCAGTCCTTGGCCGTGGTTTCCCTCTAGTGGGCTGCTTGGTCAAGGCAACTAGATGGGATGGAGATGGAAAGCCACCCTAAAAGGTCCACAATACGTAGCTCTATAAATATATAGGGTATTTATATCTAGAGGGTGCAGTGACCAAAATGGGGCTTTAAAAGAGCCCTTATCCCCTTCAAGGAACAGTCAAAGCAGAAGTTCAAAATAAGGTGCAGGCACCATCAACTTAGAAATGGTCCCACAGTGCTGTTCCTTTTTTGGAAGAAAACCAAACCAGCAAATGCAAAAGCAGAGAGGTGTGAACTCACTTCAGCTCACATCAGGTGTAATTCAACCAGACTGCCTTGGCTGGGAGCCCTGCCTTGAGGCTGTTATGGAGCAAGAGGGATGCCTCAAGAGGCTGGCTTTGCTGGATGCTCATATTCCTGGGGCTTCCCCTCCACTCTCACTCACTCATGGGGTCTCACATGCTTTGAGTTGTACTTTTGGGCCAAAACTGCATCACAGGTGTGAGATCTGGGCTATGCTTATGGAAGCCTTCCTAGTCTGTCTGGATTAGTCCTGCTTCACATCACTTGTCACCACCAGTGGAACCCATGGGAGCATGTTTGAGATTTCTCTTCTCTGTGTCTCCAGGGCCTGTGACCTGGCGTCATGTTAGCTCTTGGCCCACGTGAGGTGCATGGGAGAGAAGTCCGTGTGGGTCTCCACACATCAGCATGTGCAGATGTTCAGCACTCTGATTTTGTGTGCCTGCAGCTCAACTCTGCAGTAGAACTCAGTGGCAAACCTGTCTCATGAGGAGAGGCACAAGGTGTTCATTGCTTCTGCTGTTTCTGTTGTCCAGGCTGTTGACACTGAGTAGCCCTTTTGCCCTGATTATTTTGTTTTTTGTTTTCTGCTTTCTGGACTCTTCTCAGACCCCTTGTCAGCAGGAGTTGGATCAGGTCCTGGAACGCATCTCCACTATGCGGCTGCCAGATGAGCGAGGTCCCCTGGAGCACCTCTACTCCCTCCACATCCCTAACTGTGACAAGCATGGCTTGTACAATCTCAAACAGGTAAGATGGGACAGACAGAGCCCTGGGGCTGGCTGTACTCCTGGAGGCAGCTCTTGGCTCATCATGCTCCCCACCATGCACAGCCTCAGAGGACATGCCCAGCTCAGGGGTGGGTTGATGTCATGCACATGGTGTGAGCTGTGGGGTAGATAGCAAATATTGCCCATGGCATGGACAGGTTTAGTAACACCTACATGCATCTGCAGCTACAGGCTAGCAAGTGGAGATGTGAGACCCACATCCACCCATGGCTATGGGCAGCCCAGAGATTGAGAATCTGTTTAGTTCAGAGCCCCTTCTTCCCCATGACAGCTGCTTATCTGCCCAGGTCTATTTTCATGTGCTTTGAGCCAGGTCTTGTCCTGGCTGGATGCCACTGCAGGGGAAAATCAGAGAGGGGCTGAATGCTGGCTGCTCTTGCAGACAAAGCATAAAGCTCTTCTCCTGGGGTCAGGAAGGTTTCTAGTGCACTTTGCTGTTTTTCCTCCACAAAACAAGGCTGGTCTCACTGCTCCAGGAGGGATTTTTTCCAGGCAAGGTGGGAGTTGGGGTGCAACATGCTTCTGAAAGTATTTATGGGACCTGAAAGGCCTTGGATGACTTAATATGTGTCTAAATTCTGACTTTTTGGCTTAATTCATGCAGCCACATGTGAATAGTACTTGGATATGAGCACCCCTTATAGCTGCATATAACTAAGCTTTTGGAGAGACCCCAGAAAACTTGCTGTTTTCATCAGTAAGCCTTTTTCTGGGGGCTACTTCTACCCCTAGATCAGGAGCATAAAAACCAAACAAAAGACATTAGAAAAAGTATCATGCTCTGAGATAGTCTCCCTCCATCCCTTCTCTCTTCCGTGTCCTGCCTGGATTCGCAGCTTCTGTCTCCCTCTGAGGAGCCCCATGGGCTGGCTGGATCCCCCAGCGTGAACACACTTGAGAGGAGTGGATGGAGCAGAGCTGGCAAATTCCCTGCAAGGAGATGAGCTGTGTCTGTGGAACAAGCCTGGGCAATGCAGCAATGCATCATGTGCTGCAAAAGAAAAGACAGAGACAGTCTTGCTGCTCCTTGTGCCTGGGAAGCAAAGTCAGCCTGTTGCTGAAGAGTGCAAATGGGTTACATGCTGATCACTGCTGTAGAAAAAGAGAGAGAGGACAAAAATTGCTTTCACCTCTTCCCCCTAATCTGTCCTGGGTAAGGGCAAACATGGCAAATGTGTAGCAACACCTATTTCCTTCCTTCTGGGTTTCCAGAGCTGAGCATCATCTCCTTTTGGTTTGCTGGAAAGTGGATGCCAATAAAAGCATTGCCAGTCGCTCCCACCTCCTGCTGGCCAATGCTTGAGTGGAGGGTGCCTGGATGCACTCACCTGCTGGGGATGTTTTTTCTTCCTCTCATTTTGTGCTTTTTGTTACCATGAGCAAGGCTGCATTTTGGCCTCAGTCCAGCTGCAGAAAGTGGCTTGAATTCAGCTTTAGAGAGTACATGCAGAGGCTGACCTGCTGAAGCAACCTCTGCGTCTTCCACTGCACCCTATTCAGAGATGTATCTGTTGGGGATGGAGGGACGAGCCTCTGGTTCAAAGTGCTGGCAGCCCTTCCAGGGCAAGAAGTGGACAATAACTATTAGAGCAAGAAACTTCTTTCTAACAAGACCAGGCTGGGACACAGGGGTAGGTTGGGGGGGGTAGGGAGGGACAGAGTCCAGATCCAGGTGCACCACAGTCCCTACCTCTGCTCTGAACAGAGTGAAACCTGCTTTGGAAGCATGTTTGCAGCTGGATGTGGGTTCTTTCTCTCTGGTTTCAGTTTGTTTAGACCAATTTTCAGGTGTGAAAAAGTTTACACAGTTCCTTTGTCAGTCTGTCTCATTATTATTCCCCCAGGAGTTTTTGAGTCTATGGATACCTTCAGCCACAGTTGACAGTGATGCATCTTAGGGGCTGTTGTCCTTGTGGTTCATTAAAATTGACTTCTTCTGGGGAAGAAATTCATCCCTCAACCTGGACTAGTAGAGCAGTGATGCTGGTGCAGCACAGACCCTGGGGTGCCTTGAGTGCAGCAATGCCTAAATCTTGCCTAAATCCAAGCTAGTGGTCTACTGCTGGAAAAAAACAAACAGCTCTGCCTGTGTTTGGGCTTTGGGCTGGTGGGGCTGGGAAGGGGGTTTTGTTCCCCTGTTTCCTCAGCTGACGCTTTCCTTATCCCTCTCTGCGCAGTGCAAGATGTCGGTGAATGGGCAGCGTGGCGAGTGCTGGTGTGTGGACCCCATCCACGGGAAGGTGATCCAGGGTGCACCCACCATCCGCGGGGACCCTGAGTGCCACCTCTTCTACACAGCCCATGAGCAGGAGGATCGGGGAGCACATGCCCTGCGGAGCCAGTAGACGGACGTGATCCTGCTTGCTGGAAGACGCGTCTCTCTGTGGCCCCAGTGCTGGATTTTACATTGGTTTCAGCATGTCTCTTTAGGTTCTGGAAGAGACTGGGGTTGGGTCCTGTGTGCTGCCCTCCTTCCTCTGCTGCTCGGCTCCTGGGGAGGGGAGGGGTGGTGAGGGGGTTGCAAGGAGAAGGGACTGCTTTCCTATAGTCTTTCACCCAACCTAAGCCAGAGAATTGGTCTTTTTTGCTCCTCACCCTGTGGCCCTGCCCTCCCTGCTGCTTTGCGGCATCTTTCTGCAGCTGCCAGCACAGAGCGTTGTGTATTCCCCAACACCTCCCAGGGGACAAAACATCTCAGTAGGGGTAGGAGTGGGACAAAAAACAAAGGAAAAACTCCACCCTTTCCCCCTCTTTTCCTCTGTTCCCTGAGACCAAAGACTGTAAATACTGTGTTGCTTGCCTCTTGTGTCCTACCGGTCCCCTGTGTCCCAGCCTGACCATCAGTCCTGGCATGGGATGCAGTGTGGGAGGGAGGGAAAGAGGAAAGCCCCCAGCTGGAACATGGTGGTGCAGTTGGGATGCATCCCCTAAGGAGGTATCAGTGAGGGAAAGAGCTAAGGATGAAACAGCCCTGTCCCCCAAAACCCCCTAGGTGCTTTCCCTCCTGGCACTGGGGCACAGCTAGCCCCACAGAGACCTGGCTTCAGCTGCAGGTCTGGGAGGATGAGGCCTTTGGGTGACAGCAAAGCTAAATGCTTGGTTTCCAGGGAGTTTGAAGGGCCCAGTATTTCTTAGGATCAGCTTATGCTGAGGGAGCTAAAGTGAATTTGCTGGGGCTGGGTGGAAGGATGCCTGTGTAGATTTAGGATAACAAGCCAGGGAGTGTCTCTCTCTTTCTCTCTCTCATTCATTCTTTGTTTCTAGATAGGAGAAAACCCATCTAAAACCTGCACTCCCAAGCAGCTGCCCTTGTCCCTCCATTTTCTCTTGGGACTGGAGTGAGCATCTGCTATTCAGCACACACTTTTATTTTTTTGTAAGTAAATTACAGTATATATCTTGCTTTGTAAAGACCCTGACACACATGCACCGCTCTACACACGCACATTTGCATAGATTAAATCCAAGCGATGCCAGGTGCTCTGACAGGTTGTGCGCTGGACATGCCGCTCTGAGGAGAGATGTGTCTCTGCTGTTACTTCACCTGTTGACTTCTTTCTGTACAGAACACACCGACACTGAGAATAAATAGCTTCCCCATCACCTAAGCAAGGAGATTTTATTTCCTTACTTTTTTTTCCCCCACTCCTTTTTTTGTATGGATACTGTTTGCAGAGTGATTGCAAAAATCCTCTCCTTACAGTAAAAGTTGTAGCTTTTCTTAAATGAAATCAAGGTGGGGGAGGGGAGGGAGGAAAGAAAGCATCTCCCAGTTTCTGGCAAATGTAGCAAACAGCCTCCAGATTCCAAATCCTCCACAGGGTTATGGTGAAAAGGGTGGTAGAAGGAGGCTCCTTGGTGAGTGTGGGTGCTGACTGGGAACACCCTGTGCCTGTGTGATGAAAGACGGGCAGCAAAGCTACCTGACCATGACCTGCAGGGATTGCACCAGACCCTGGTCACTGCCAGCATGCTCCAAGAACACCAACCGGTGCTGAAGATATACCATGCTGGGGGTCCTCACTGATGATTCCCCCCTCATCTGATCCCTCCTTGACCTGGAGAAGCAAAAGCAAAAAGCCTGACAGGCTCTGGAGGAACAGGAGTGATGGGATTTGTTACTTTTAATTCCTTTTTTAGCCTCACATTTCACCTGCACCCTTCACACTTGGGATCTGGTCTCTGCAAAATAAGCCCCTCATGATTTTGCAGTGGTTTGGATATGGCAGTGGAGGAGACAGGGAAAGGACTCCCTTTGGAAAGTTAGAGGTGGGTGTGTGCACGTGAATGTGTATGAGAGGGCATGAGAGAGAAAGCAAACACGCCTGCATGCAAAAAGCCAAGGAACTGTTAAAATTATACTACCTGTTTCTGGTAACAATCGAGAGTTTTCTGCTTTTTCATGTAAACCTTGCACATGCTGGCTCTCGTCTGCAGTTTGTACTTTGTGTTTTGGTTAGGAATCAGGAAGTTTTCTTTTGTGTTTTTCTTTTTCTCTTTTGGAAAAGCCGAGCTGCATAAAGTTGGAATAAATTAAATGGGATGCTGGAAAACTGTTATCTTCCCCCCTCCGCACTATTCTCTGTTCATAGGACGCATTTCCTTGTCTGATGCATCACACCCAAATTTGGGCCTGTTCAGCTTTTGTCCAGGGGGTATTATAAACACTGAGACTGACAAGCGGTGATGGGATTTGTGCCTTTCATTGTTAACTGGTCCCAGTTGTATAAGCAAGGAGGAACTGGTGTCGCTTATCCACTGGCCTGCTCCACATGTGGTACCTTGCGAGTCTCCCAAATGTAACTGTGCTCTCAAGTCAACATCTGGGTGCATGTGTGTGGACACCATCTCCCTGTCTGACAGCAACTAGATTTGGTGGGAAAGGGTGGTTGTGTCCCCCTTCCCTGGGCAGAGGATGGCAGGATGAATGCCCTGTTCAGCATGATGCTCATGATGCTCCCTGAGCTGCTGAGAGGCTGCGTGAGAGTGGTGGTTTCCTCCTTGAGCAGAAGACTAGCTTTGCAAGGGAAGGTCTCTCTTACCCTGTGCAGGGACCTCAGGGGCCTTGGTGGATACTTGGGCAAAGGCTATAAGTAGAAGGGTGCTCTGCTCCTTCCAGCTGCCCCCAACCTTGGTATTTCAGGGTCGTCTTTAGTTAACAGTTGCATCCAGCTGTGCTATTAGCCAGCAGATGGACCTGTTCTCCATGAATCATCCAGGCTCTTTTAAGCATCTCGCTATAGCTTTAATCTCCTGCACCCCATGCCAAGAGTTCCTCAGCTGAGCAGGTTGCTGTAGGGAGAAACCCTCCTTTTGGGGGAGCCTCCAAGGGCTCTTCACTTTGCTTGCTCAAGGAAAGCAAATATTGCACCAGCCTTAGTGTTTCCCTGTCATATCTTTGCTCAGAGTGGGCTGCTGTGAAGGTGCAGGGAGACCTGGGCTGCATGTAGATCAGGGCTTGGCTGAACTGTGCCACTCATGGGGCCTTGGAGAAAGACACCTTGAATGTCCAGCATCTTGTCCCCAGGTGAGAGGTGCTGCCTAAGGGAACGTGACGACACAGCTCAGTGCTTAGGGCACCACATGGAGACAAAGAATAACAATAATAACATTAAAAAAATCCACACTGCATTCAATGAAAAGTGCAGCATTGAAGGAGAGGCCCTGTGTGGCCCTGACAGCCAGCAACCGCGTGGCTGTGGTTTGCCTTTGGCCTCCCCCAAGGAAGGCAAATCTACCGGTTTTTCCTACCCCATGTCAGTATTTTGAGTGGGACTGACACGTGCTGAGGGGCTGGGCAATGGCGGGGAGCACCAGAAAAATGCGTGGGTACAGGAGGCAGTGAGCACATGGGACTGCAAGGCAGCGGGGGAGGACAGGCAGGCTAGGAACAGGGTGTGAGCTAGAGAACATGGGAAAAGGAGCAGTTAACATTTAGTACCATCCTGTTTTGTGCCCTTGGGGGGGCTGACGGTGGCTCAGCAGATGCCATGGGGAGGATGTCAAGTAGCACTGTGGCGGTGCTCCAAGCCAGGTGCTGCCCAGGGAAGGCTGTGGGTGGCAGAGGTGTCCAAGCCCAGAACCCAGCCATGCCTGAGGACACCCTCTGGTTCAACGGTCAGAGGGGAGCAGGAGCCCGGAGTTCAGCCAGCGGAGACTGCTGTTGGCCAGGCATCTTGCAGAGGGCCAAAGAGCTTCTGCTTTGGTTTTTCCAAGATTGCAACATGGCCTTGAAGGCTGCAAGTGTGTGTGCATGGGTCTGATAGGTGTCTCTGCTTGGATCCTGGCTCTGGGGTTTTGTCTGGGCTGGCTTTCTGCCTTCTGGGCTCTGGGTAATTGGATGTGTGGTTGGGCACTGGGACCTGGCCAGCTGTATGTAGGGTACTAGCCGAAACCCCAGCAGCTCTGGTGTACACGCACACAAAACTGTCTACACTGGCAAAATGCAATCTGCTTATGCTTAGTATAGCACAAAAATTATGCACTATTATAATAGCAACAATAATATTTAATGTAAAGAATATACTTAGTGCAAGACTGTATGACTGTTATCTATGTACAGCTATAACTAGCTGTATACATGCCTATAGCTACAGCCTGTGGCTAAGAGCATGATTTCCTAGCTGGGGTGTGAGGGGAGTGGAAAGGAGCCCTAACTTTTTGGGTGGAAAGCCAATTTTCAGTGCCCATGTGGCTGAAAGCAGCAGCAATGCCTCCCGACCCAGATGTGCAGGCAGCACGGGTACTGTGCTGTGCCTGGGGGAAGTGGGCCCAGCCTTGTGGGGTCGACGGGGAGGGAGTGGAGTGCAGCTCCCCCACATCACTTGCTCAAGGAAGTGGGCTTGGCTATCTGTGCTACAGGATGAAAAAGCCATTGGGAAGCAGGTGGCTGAGCCAGCCACAATGGTGCAAATAGGATGGGGGATATGTTTTAGCACACCCACTGTCCTTAGGGGGCCCAAATGGGATCTTTTTGTGTTCCCCCTCCTGCTCTGGGCACATGAGATGATGCTGGCAGCTGGGTAGATGGAAAGGATGGGGGCACAGGAGGTGGGAGATGAAGGGTTGTGGGGAAGTATGAAAGGTGATGGTAGTGTAGGTGAAGGGATAGGCTGAATCTGACATCAGGGAGGACATGGGGCTGTGGGAATGGCCACCAAAAGCTACCATAAGGTGTCCGAGGATCATGCTCTGGATCATGAATGGCAGTCCAAAGATGGCACAGGGATGCTTCTGCATACTGGGGCAAATCTCCCTGCTGCCCAGAAAGATCTGAGGCTCAAAACGTCATGTTCCAACGCAGCCGGTGGGGCTGAGTTTAGTTTAGCAGCTGGGAGCTAAGCATCACCATCAGGCAGACTCTCTCCCCTCATAACCTGGCTGAACACAGTTGCTGTGCCCCACTGCCACACCCACCCAAAGAAATTGCTAAATAAAATAGGGCGGCTCTGCTTTATGGGTGGTCTAAACTCAAGCTTGCAATTATACCACTGCTTTACCATATTGCTTCTCTATCAAAAGCTCTCCTAAGCCATTGCTACCACATTACCCCATGCCCTGTGCCTCCCTAGCACCTCTGTGTATCTGGCTTAGCTCCCACCCAGAGGCACAGCATGGCTGGACATGGGATGCTTGGGGCTGGAGCAGCTCACTGGCTGACCCCAGCATGAGGACGCTCCACGAGGGTCAGGCACAATCTAACTGAATGCATAACTTTATTAAATAAATGCTTTGTCATGAGAAAAGACAAAGATCAAAGAGTAACATAAATTATAAGTTGAATAAATAGTATACAGCAATCTTCACTTTTTAATAAAATGTGAGATTTTTTTTTTTAAGTACAAAATGCTAAACAGAGCATTAAGCTCTTCTTCCATTGTCAGTTTTTCACAAACTGCTTTTTTTTTCCCACCAGTAAGATTATGAGTATTTCTTGTTTACTGGAAAACAAAACAAACAAACAAACAAAACCACAACAAAAACAATGAAACGAAACAACAGAGCTACCGTATGTATGTAAAGCTATAAAAAGCTACCGTAAAATGTGTAGTGAGTATTGCTTAAAGATAAAAACCAGGCAGGAAACTCGGAATCTGGTGTTTTAACAACTGTGTTACAATGGTGGGTAACGTGCATGGTGACGTCTGTCCCGGTGGCAGTGGCAGGGGGCTGGGTAAGGGGGCAGAGTAGGCAGGGTTCCTAGCCAGTGCCAGGGCAGCGGTCTGGAAGCAAAGTGAACTGTCAGTCATTAAATATACAATGCTCCGTTTGGGAAAAAAAAATAAAATATCAACAACAAAAAATAACCCAACCCCAAGAACAAAAAAGGGAATTTTCATAGGAAGGGGGAGAAAGAAGAGAAAGGGG
>VWZY01007782.1:369310-391073 GCA_013399075.1 Chloroceryle aenea | reverse complement strand
AATAGTGCAAAATGCTCTTGTACTAGTGGTTTTCAAAGTCCACTGCAGTACAGACAAGGGGTAGCCCAGCCGCCAAACGCCGCTCCCTGGGGAGATGTGGTGGAAAGGCTGTCCTGAACCCTGCACCATCCTTGTCCTCTCCTTACCAGCCAGCACCCCAGTTAGTAGTGCAGGCTTGATGCAAACACCATGGCTGGAGACCCCCAAGCCTCATGCCTCCCCCTGTTGCACACATTGCCAGCTCTTCCCCACGTGCCTCAACCTGCCACTGCTGCTCACCCAGCCCTTCCCAGCTCCCAGATCTGCCCTTTTTGTTTTCTCACCCCATGTCAAACAGGGCACCACTGGGCACAGAGAATGGGAACACCTCATCACTGCTGCCCGTGGATGGGAGGGGCAACCCCTCTTGAATCTGCTTCCTCCACTGACCTAACCCAGGCTCCATCCCCGGTTCTAAATATTAGTACAGCTTGCAAACAGCCTCGTCCTGCCGGGGATCCTCAAGGGCATGGGTGGGCAGGGGGTTGCTCAGTGACCTGTTCCAGGAACAGAGGTGGCTTTGGCGGGGGCAAGGGTGGTGCAGCCTCCTCCTTGCATCCTCCCCCCACCTGGTTCATGAAGACAGGATGGGCACTGCCATCCCTGATGTGCAGGAGGGATGCTATATGGGATGGCTTTTGGTGCTCTGAGCTCCTAGGACCATGTCTGAGACTTGCTTTGTAGGGAGAGGTTGGTGAGGCACCCCTCTCTCGGTGTCATGAGACCATCATTGGGCCCTGTGAGCTGATCCTCATGCTGCAAAAGCATCAGCCCCAAAAGGCAAGGTCTATGTCAAGCTGCCATCCCTCTGCCTGCTCTCATCCTGCCTCAGTGATATATCTCCATTTTCTGCAGCCAAAGGCTTTCAAGTTTTGGGAAATCAAACAACAATACTAATAAATGAACAAAAAAGCAAGAAAGGAGGAGAGAGAAGGAGGAAAGGGTCCTGGGGAAGGTGGTACTGGCCTGTAATAGTCAGGAGGTTTTGCACAGGGATCAGCTAGCAGAGGAGATCAGAGACAGTGGTGACAATGGCAACCTGTGGCCTTTGGGGTTACCACAGGCTCCTCCTCCTCCTCCACCTGCTGCCTTTACCCCATTCTTCACCCTACTATTAACCCATGACCCTGGTCAAACCAACCCTGCTTCATCAGCCCTACAGAGCCTAGAGGGGCCCATCCCTTGGCCTCAACACCTGCTGTGCTCCCCTCCTGCCATAAGGGCATAACACCATCCTGGCAGTTTTTTTTTTTTTTGGAGGGGGGAGCAGGTCTGCATTTGGTGGCACTCTTCCTTCTTTTCAGCAAGGGAAGATGCTATGTTCCATGCCTCACCAGGTCTCTGTGGAAGCCCATTGGCAAAACTCACCCCCACCATAACTCTGAGGGATATAACCACAGGGCATACAGTCCTGCCCTAGACTAGGGCAAGCATCCTGGTGGGGGGCCCCTCATGGTGCTCAGAGGAGTGGTGCCATACCATGGTGAGCTATGAGGGTGCCATATGAGTGTCACCAACTGGTGATGGAGAGGAACCGTCACCAGACATCCTTGGCATTGAATCCCCCATGTACCATCCCTGCTGGCAGGGACCCAGTGGTGCTGCAGACCACCTTTACTCTGTGCCCAGCTCTGGAATGCTCAAAGGGGCTTTGGGGATGCAGAAACTTCCCCCTGAGATAAGCTGTGTCCTTTGACCAGCGCCAGCTGCTGTCTCTAGATGTGGCAGTGGGATGAGGTCTCTGGTGGTTGCAGGACCACAGCACACAGTCCCCATGTCTCGCCTTCCTTTCCATTCCTTTCCTTTGATGCACGATCTCCTCCCAGCACCAATGTCCCGGAGACCTTTGTCATGGGAAAATGAGAGGCAACAGTCCCAAATTTGAATGTAAAAATTAAAAATAACAAAAAAGTCAGGAAGGCAGACATGTTCTGTCCTAGCACTCCTGAGGCAGTGGGTCTAGCTGGCTCCTAGGTTAAAGGCAAGGGTCCATTGCAGGATCTTGCTGCAGGGTGGCAGTAATCAACTGTGGCAATGTGAGCAGTATCCTCAATGTTAAAGGATGGAGACTGGTGTTTTCCTGCCCACGGGAAAGGCTATAAACCATCCTTAACAAAAATCCAAGACAAAACAAAGTGTAGGTTTGGTTATTTTTCCCCTGGAGCAAACCACTTTTTTGGCTGAAAAAAAAAAAACAACAAAAAAATCCCATCTCCATAGTTGATGTTCCTCATGGCAGCAAAGGGCAGTCAAGAGTTTTGGCCCCAATCCCTCTGTCCCCACAGAGGGATGCTTCAGTCTGGACAGCGATGGAGTATCTGCGGGGTCAGCTTAGGTGCAGCCCTCAGCATTGGCGGGGCCACCAATGCTCCTCCACAACTCTGCTGCCACGCTTAGTCTGGAAGGTTACTGTTATTGTTTTGAGGGAAGCAGCAGCTCTCCCCCTTCTTATAGTTTAGCCCTCAAGATTGCAGGTTTTGAGGCGAAGTTTTGCATGGAAAAGCCATGTCCGTGCACACACACATGCTTGCACATGTGCACACTTCCATACTTGGATGGATAATAGTCAGAGTCTTGCTTGTCCAGAAAGATTTTTGACTTTCCATTTAAGAGGAACCGGATGGAGAAGGACATCTTTTCTTTTCGGATTATTTCTTTTTGAAGTCCATGATTATTTGTGGGGGAGTATTCATGCTGTTGCAGGAGCTGTTTCCCTCCCCAGTTCATCACCAGACATGAAGCCAGCAGTCCCACTCCTCCTTCTGACATGTTGAAATCTGCCTGGATCTGGGGTAGTTGTTTTGAGATTGAAGTCAAATCAACTCAGCTCAGGTGAGTCCCAGCAATGTGGGGAGGAGACACCGGAAGACTGCAGTGAGAAGGGGGAACACTGGTGACCGCAAGATTTTCTCTTGAGACCCTTTAGAAAACAACTAGCTAACCCCCCCCCAAATAATCAACCTGCCCAAAACCCATACTGGAAAATTACCAACTTGGAGAGGTTCCTACATAAGGGTGGTCTCTGCTCATGTCAGAAGGTCATGGACAGCACTTGGGGAGAGGTGTGAGGAGGTACAGGATGGAGGAGCTGCTGCAGCTGTTTTGTCTCTGGCGCTGTCCTTTCCTTGCTGAGTCCTTGTTGTCAAGAGGCTGCTGTAGATTCCGAGTCCTCAGTTTCTTCAGGGTTTGTATTTCTCCTTTTCTTTCTTACTTTTCTTTCCCTTTCTTTTCCTTGCTTTGCTTTTCTTTTTGCTTTCTTTTCTTTTTGCTTACTTTTCTTTTTGCGTTCTTCTTTTTTCTATCTTCTTTCTTGTCCCTTTCTCTTTTTTTTTTTTCTTTTTCCTTCCTTTCTCTTTTTTAATTTCCTTTCTTTTTTTCTTCTAACATGAGATGAAAGGAATCGGAGTCCCGGGGCACGGGGAGGGAAGGGTGGAAGGGAGCCTGGGTAGGTAGTGATGGGGCAGAGGGAGGGGATGTGACTTCACTCCACATTGCTGCTGTCAAACGCATGGCACTGCAGATCTCCACTCAGGTAGTCAGTCCCTGGCAGCTTCATGCCGTATTTGTCCACACACCAACACAATCCACGCTTCCGGCCTCGGGAGGGCTTGCACTGGGGAGACACCCAAGAACAGAGATCAGGAGATGGCCACCAGCTGCCGTGTGGCTCCCTCACACTGGGATAAGGATCAGCCTTGCATTTTGCCTCTTTCACCCAGGTATTACAATCCCCTGGACCCAGCTCCTACTCTCTGCTTTCAGCCTACCTCCATCCCTGCTGCTACCCCAGCCTGGGCTCTCTGACTTTTCCTCTTCTAACCACCAGCTTGTTCAGGATGCTCGCCTCAGGTCAGACAGCACTTGGAGCCATCAACAAGGCCACCCACCACAAACTGTGTCTGGAGATACTCAGCATAACCCCCTCACCAGCCTAGTAGAGGAGAAACTTGCATCCTTTCCATCTAGGGCAGTGGACCTTCCCTGTGTGGGAAGCATCTTTCTTACCTGCTTCCTCTTGTAGAAGCCCTTTCGGTCACAGTTGGGGAGGTGGACAGCACGGGGAACCATCCTCTGGCTGCTCTTGAGCTCCTGCAGGGATGCCTCCATGTGCCGGCGGCAGGGGCCCTGTGAGCAAGGAGAAGATGGAGCATGAGAAGGAGAGTACACTGCAGCAAGCCTCCCACTGCAAATGTCCTTAGGTCCCCTCCCCCTCCCCCACTGGCACATGCTCCTCAGTGGGGCAAAGCTCTCCTGCAGCCCTGTGCCCATGAGAGTCCCGAGGAGGGAAGGTGAAGGTACCCACCAGCTCAAACTCTTGCCGGAGCTCAGGGATGACGACACGGGGGTGCGCTGTGTTCTCTGCCATGCCCACGAACTTGGCCAGGGTCAGCTTCTTCCGACGGTCCTTCTTCAGGGCCTCAGCCTTGAGCTCGGAGAGGCGCCCATGCTTGGGCCGGTAGGCCTTGGGTGGGTAGGTCTCTTCTGTCATCTCCGACGTGGTCGGCTCCTCATGTTCTCGGGACTCCCGTTCTGTAAGGGAAGAGATACCAAACTATCAGGTCTCCATGAGCTGACTGGGGCTTGCTTTTGCATGATAGCCTCCTGCCCAACCCCAGAGGACAATTTGCACCAGTCAAGACTGGAACAAATGACCAAAGAAATCCCTTTCCCAGCTGCTGGGAAAGCAGTCCACTATGTGGGACTTGGCATGGCTTTTGTGTAGACCTCCGATCTCACGATAGGAAGACGTCTGAGGGCAGAGAGGATCTGGGGATCAGGATGGGCTCCTACATGCAAAGTCATCACTGTTTGCACCGTGTCAGTGGAGAGGGACTGGTGGGAGGATTATCTCAAACTCAGAAAGGACCAGATGACACACAAAAGGTGGCAGAGAAGCCTCTCTTTAGCCATGGTTAGAGGATTAAGTGACAAATTCACATCCCACCATGTCTTGCAGATGCAAGAGCAAAAGTGAGCGATGCTTGACAACGAGATAACTCCAAAGTCAAGGTCAATCAGACAGCAAAGCCACCACGTGGTCGAGCAAACAATTACACAGTGATACTGACAAGTGCTGGGATCTCCAAGGTCCCCAGCCCACAGTCCCACACTCACAGGAATGAACCAGCTCCTGTCTGCGAGCATCCACCGAGCAGTGGGCAAAGCTGTTAACATTGCCAAGCAGTGCAGCCTGACCACAGCTGCCACTAACGGTACTGATGGCAAGGGAGGAGCATGTTTAGGCTCTGTCCATGGCAGTCACCTTCCTATATACCCTCTGGATCGCCCCAGCATGACCTGTGCCGGCAGGATGCAGTCAGGAGCCCTGCACGGTTATATATAGGAGAGAGCTGGTGACAGTCTAAACTTAGATGACTTGTGACATTTAGTAGAGCCACTGGAGTGAAAAAGGGTTATTTCTGGACTAAATTCGAATAGAGTTTAAAGTTCCTGAGGCTCCTGGTATCCCAGTCCCTGATTCCCAGCCGCTCTGCGCTGACACCAGGTTTGTGCTGGGGCCAGCAGCAGGCAAAGGGGAACCCTCTGCACCAGGAGGAGGTGATTGAAATCTCTCCAAGCACAGTATCGCTGGTGACTTTGCTGCCCGTGAATCTGTCTCAGTGCTTCCTGCAACCCTATGGTGAAGGGTGAAAATAAAAGCTGATACCACCCCCCACCCCCCCTTGCAACAAGGCAAACAGGAGTCTCCCTGCAGACCAGCTGCTCCTGCAGACTGGATGCACCCCAGGGGGGCCCGGGGGATGTCCGATGAGGATGGACACATGGACGAGCTGCTCAACGGTAGATGGCAGCACCGGCCTGTCACACCCCCCGTGCTAGCCGGGTGGCCTTGGAGACGGCTGGTCCCCCAAGCCTGACATGGCTACCAGTCTCCTCTTTCTCCTTGCCAAGGTGGATCTGCCCTCTCCCAGCAAAACTGGAAAGTTTTCCACAACCACGTATTTATTGAAGCAGACTTTTTTTTTTTTTTTCTTCTCTTTCCAGTAGAACAGCATCCCAGACTCAGCTTACAGCAATGTAGATAACCCCACACCCCATCCCCAGGACTCACATGTATATACCCAGGGATGGGATTCTCTTGCCCTTTTGCCCCATGACACTCCTATGTTTGTTTGGTTTTTTTTCTATCTGCAGGACTCAAATGCTCCCACAGGCTTGCAATCCTGTATTATAGGGGATTACAGATAAGGGATAGGGAAGAAATTGATTAAATTGGGAATGAATTTGTCTCCCAGGAAACGACACTATCAAGGTGCAGTAGAAGAGAATCCTTTGCCACAAAGATGATGCAGCAATCTGAGGTCCAAAAGGAGACCAGAGACATCTGCAGTGACTAAGCCCTTCCACAGCAATGAAACGTGCTGTGATTTGTCCCAGGAATACCCTCTGGCACTGACTGTCAGGGCAGGACATGGCAGAGCCAGGACATCTCCCTGGGCTGCCCTACGGTAATCAAGAGGAGGGGAGGATTCACTCCAGCACAGGAAAGCCCTATAATAACACAAGAGAGGCACGGCTCATTACCTGCAATAACAAATTTGAGAGGCACAGCTACCTGGGCAAACCTAAAACAACAAACAAATAGGACAAGGCAGAGAGGATTCAGTCAGAAAAACAGCACGGGGTGTCCAGTCCCCAGAACTCATGGTACAGTGGGTGTTTGCAGTGGCTCAGCCTGCTCTCACGGGCAGCACCCTGATGTTTTTAAGAACCTAATTTCTTTCAGCAACAAGGCTGAAGCAGTCCTTGCTCATGTGCTCAATTAGCTGTTCCCTAATTTGATACTAACAAGACAATTTTGACAAACTGAAGGGCAGAGGTTTCTGACACACAAACTCCTGACAAGCGCTGGGCAGATGGTGAGGGACTTTCCTGGTGCCAAGAGGAGAAGAAAGGGCAGAGCGGGGGCAGACAGCACCTACACAGTCCCTGCCTTTGCATGGCTCATCCACATCAACCTACAGCCACCCACTGCAGCCAGAACCAGACACCCATGTCAGCATCTCCAGAGCCTCTGAACCCACCTGCTCATCCTCACCCACCAGCTTCTTCATTAATCTCTGTCTGCCACTCCAGACTAGCTCATGGCAGGCAGCATTGACACTACTGCACCTCTGCTTCCAAGGAGATGCCGGCAGAAGCAACACCCAATTTCCCTGAATGAACCCTAGGTGTGCCTGTCTGGGACTCAGGAAGGAGGCTGGAGCTCCTCCTCCCTTATTGTGAGGTTCTGGCCCACTGCACAGCCCCTTCTCACCTACTCCCATCTGCCTTGCCAACTCCAAGACTGGGTTTCAGGCAGGTGTCTGTCTGAAGAGACAGTGTGCTGCATCTCTGGATTTCAGCTATGGGCACAAGGAATAGGCAAGAAAGCCCTACTCATGTGTCCCCATCCAGGGGATGATGGGAAGCAGGAGGTGCACAGCTTTCACATATCCATTGCTTTTCTCCACTCTTCAGGAGGAGGTGACCTCTCAGCAGATGTTCCAGGCTCGCTGGCCACAAGGAGGAATGACATTGCTGGCTAAGCTGAGGATGCCTGGCAAGCCTGGAGGTAAGACTTGAGCTGTAGCCACCTCAAGGAGATGGTGATCCTACAGCCAAGGCAGGAGACTGAACTCAACTCAGCCACCCCATGGCTTTATGTTTGATCTGATGCTGCAGTGCCCACGTTGGACCCAGGGAATGAAAGGTACGGATCTGGAGATGGTTCTGACACAAGTCAGTCCAAAAGGGTCATGTTGTTGATGTCCTAATTCATGCAGGCTCCCATGAACCCTGAGAGTCAGAAAATACCTGTAGCAGAGCATGAGCTGTCCTCTGCCCTGGGGCTGAGTGCTTAGTGCCCTCACCCTGCTCCAGGCTGGCCAGAAGGAGCTCCCCAACAGGAGCCATTTCCAACCCTTTCAACCTCATCCTACAGAAGGGACAGGGAGTAGCAAAATACCAGGCACAGTTGACAGAAAGCTGCAAACTGCTCCTGTCCAGCAGCCTGTTGTCCTTGATAGACATCACCCAGAGCAGTCCATGCACCTTCCCACACCTGGGCTAAAACCCAGCCTGCGTGCTTCTGTGCTCCAGACGTTTTGAACACAGGGGGGGTGTGTGTGTACAGATGTGGGTGCGGGGCATGTGTGAACACCACCTCCCTACTTGCTGACATTAAAAGAGAAGAGCAAGAAGCTTGTTCCAAATGGCTAGAAGGCTTGAATTTTCCTAACACATTTTCATCAGCTTCTGTCAGGAAAGTAAGAAAAGTATCTATTGACCACTGCTGCTCATGATCCATGGTTGTTACATCCACAGCCCACAGCTAAAGAACTTGCTGTGCTGTTCAAACACACAAAAAACATGCCACATTCACCTAAGAAGGACAGGAACAATCATAGCACAATCTTGCTAAACAGCCCTCTTGATTGTTCTCATGGTGTATTATTTACAGCACAGAGCACTAGCATAATGCATCACTTAAGCAGGATGGTGTTGGAGAGACTTAACAGGGATCGGGGTTGAACTCTCGTGTAGGAGCAAAAGCAAATGCCACTGGTGCAGACCTTGAGAAGCTGCCCAGTCCTTCCTTCGCACCCAAACTTGGTCGTCTCTGTTCAGAGGTGCTCATTGCAAGATGGAAATTAAGGCTTACATTGTCCAGGGCTGAAACATCACTGCTTAGGCAGCAGCAAGAGTCTCCCACTGAACAGTGCAGTGCAACAGTGCAAAATGTCTCTGCTCTCCATCAGAGCAGGGTTTGCCCCCAAGATGAAGAGCCACCTCATTCTCATTGAAGAGCCACATTCTCATGAAGGGGAGTTATATCTACAGCTGCAAGACTTCATGAGTGACCTCCCCACCCCACTTTTCCAATAGCTCCTTGTGATTTTGGGCTCTGGTAGCAGCCGTCTTTGGAAGACCTCAGTTTCTGTCCCATCACTGCTTACAACAACATGTCATTTTCCAGTCTTAGATGGGTTATTTCCCGACTCCTTAGGAAAACATTTTGGGATCAGCTGCATAGGCAGCTGACCCTGGTGACAGAGAAGGGAAAAAAAAATTATGGGAGAGGCTAGGGTAGAGAGGGAGGGATTTTTCTGTAGTTCTTATCAATCAGGACCCCGAAACACTTATCAGAGTCAGATCCAGACACTCCCTCCAAGCTCCACCCATAACAACAGCTGGCCAGCACAAATAGCTGCAGACTCCAGTCTACAGCAGCTCCATTATCTTCCCAGCCCCATGCTTGTATCTTCCTGCTGGACTTTACAGGCAACCACAAGCAGAAGCAATGATTGCTGAAATCAGTGTTTGTCTTCTTCCCTGCACCTGCTGGAGCAACAGAATCCTCCCATTTCTCCTTGGTCACCCACCCTTTATGGTACTGGCTCTTGCTGAGCAATGCAAAGCAGCTTTCTTGGGCTCCCTGTGGCTGTGAGAAGAGGAGAGTTGGTTCTGTCTCTGGAAATAGCTTTTGCACTTGCAAATCACATCAGAGATGTACCTATTTTTCTTCAGATTGAGTTTTATACAGGAAGTCTGTCCTCAGGTCCCTGGCTGGGAAAAACATCCAGCTGCATTTTCCCCAGCTATTCTCCCCACTCATCCCCATTCCAGAAGAGGGGATGTGCCTAACCTACACCGAAAACCCCTGGGACGGGCAAGAAGGTTCCTCTGCAGCCTGGTCTTGCACCTGTGACCATGACAAGAAAGTAAAAATCTCCTCCTTCTGGTCAGCACAGAGCTGCTGTGCTTGTGTTCCTGAAATACAGGCAGGGGAGGGATGCAGAGAGAGGGGGATCTTTTCATCTCACACCCTTTGGCAGCTGGAGCGCACAACTAAGCAAAAGCATTCCTGAGCTCCCCGGGGGCCACCGGGATCAGCCCAGACAGTAGGGAGCTTTCACTGCCCTTAAGAAGAACAGCTCGATGATATTTCTGTTGCAGGCACAGCCCCACAGTCTGGCAGTGAACAACCTCCAGTCCCTCGTGGCAGCCCCGCAGGGGTGGGCAGCAGAGACGGCTCAGGCAAAATGCCCGAAGCTAGGGTCACAGCTCCGGACCACCGCCCGGTGAAGTCAGGCAGTGATCTCAGGCAGCCACCCAGCCCAAGGCCATCTGGCACCCAACAGAGGAGGACCGGCCAGGGCTGGGGATGCAGGCTCTGGCCAGTCCCTCCCCTGGCCCAGGGTGTTTGCTGCTCAAGAGCCAGCTGCAATGTGCCTTGGACTTTCGACGAACTTTTGTGCTTTGGTGGGGACTTGACAGCAGGCTAATGTGGCTGGTCTGGTTGGAACTGGACAGGTAGCAGGCTGGTGATGCTCACAGGCAATGAGAGACTGGGAGGAGATACCACACACAGAGAAGGACAGAAAAACAGCAGCTCTTCTTCGACTGCCACCCCACCTCCCCCAAGTCCCAGCAATGCACAACAGGCATTTACGACCAATCTGTAAAGGAACGCCTGTCTGCTAACAGAGCTGTTGGGGCTTCACAGGATGGCTCAACTCCATGTTTAAGTCATTGCAGTGATGCTGCACCCTCCAAATTGTGACCAGCCCCATCATTTGGCTTGGGTGTCAATTTCAGGGTAGGGTGATGTATCTCCAGAGGCTCCAGCCTCTCCTCCTGTGACTCCGATGTTCTCAAAAAGGTCTGATGTTAAGAAAGATAAATCCTATCACCTCTTCAGTACTGATCCCCTTGCAGTCTATGGTGCAGCTCACATGAGCAGCACAGAAGCAGTAGTAAAAAGACCCAGATCCTATTTCCTTCATCGGGAATTAGGCACCTCAACAACTGTTGATCCCAGCAAATCACCTTTGTGATTTGCAGAGTGTGGAAGGAAGTCTTTAGCAGTCAAAGCATTGTGAGGCACTCACAAAAACACCCACTATGACCCACCATGGACAGTCCTACATCAAAGACATGGTCAGAGTCCAAACAGTCCACAGCCCAAAAACCACTCAAGCTTTCGAAAGCGAGTTCTGGGGTATCCCAGTACCTTAAATGCCTGTGACACCATAGCGCAAGTTGCTGGGACCTCACTGTCTTGTCCCACAGAGACACCTTAAAAGAGAAGGATATGGATCAGTGGGACCAAGCTCAAAGAAGAGATGGGAAAGGAGAGGGCTGGAAGAACTCAACTATAAGCTAAGATTTACCTCCAATTTATTAAGCTAAGACCCAGTAGGATGCTTGGAAATAGCCCAGGAATACCTGAAGAGCCCTGGAGCGAGGATGGATGGCAATGTCCTGTATTGTAGGGTTTGTGGTGTTTTTGTTGTTTGGGTTTTTTTTGTTTGATTGTTTTTGTTTTGTTTGTTTGTTTGTTTTGTGGTTTTTGTTCATTTTTGTTGGGTTGTTTTTTTGTTTGTTTTTTTTTTTAAGTTATTGTTTGGACTTTGATGAACTAGCTTGGAAGACATGCTCTTCTCAGGATCTTCTTGTCTCCTCATCAGAAACCTGTGGATGCAGATTCTGCTGCATCAGCCAGGGCTCACCTGCAGAGCGTGAATATCAGGTGCTTGGGCTGCCCCCAGGTTCACATAGGATTCATGGGAAAGGGAGATCATCATCCTGATGACCTTAGTGTCCTCATTCAGAGCTGGATGGGGGAGAACTGCAGCTCAGCTTGTGGGAAGAGCTCTCAAGGGAACCAGCTCATGTTTTTGGTCTGCTCTGGAAGTGCAGTGCCTATCTGTAGGAACAGATCTCTGGGTCAGCACCACTTCTCTGCAGTGACAGCAAGTGCTGCAGAGGTGAGAGAGGTACAGCTATGGGAACTTGAACCGTTACAGAAAGATCTGCATTGCTGCATACCAGGTGATACCTTCCTGAGCTTCCCTTCCTTGCTGCAGACACAAAAAAAAAAAACCCTCCCTGGGAGTCACTCTCTAGAGTAAGGAGAAAGCAGGTTAAGAGATGGTGTTAAGAGATGTAGTATGCTCCTTCCCTACACATTGCTAGCTGTTAGTTCAGCAGGCTCCAGGCATTTATGTTGTGCTGGAAGAGACAAACTTGGGCATCAGCTGGAGGGCTGGGCCAGTTCTGACCTGGAATATACAAGCAAGCATTGGGGCTCACTGTTGTCTTTGGTCTGTCTCTTTCCAGTGAGCTCCTAAATCTAGATACAATCAGTTCTGAATGGAGGCTTGGGAGGTAAAAATGCATTATAGAACACATCAAGTTGAGGTGGAGGTCTGGGTCTGTGGTGGACAAGCAGTGTGGCTAAAGACTTGGCAGTTCTCAGCAACAAATGTCTAACCAGTAAAAGAGTTGGGAAGCTTTCCAGAATTTCTCTCTCTGATAAGACAAGGAACAAATATTCATTCATTTATTCATTCATTTATTCATCCATCCATCCATCCATCCATCCATCCACTCATCCATTACAATTAAGTGACACTGACATCCTCCATCCTGCAAAATTTCAGGCACTGTGTTTCTAGATAGCGGCTTGTATCAGCCTGACATTTCCTAAACAAAGTTATCTTCCAGGGAACTGAACTGGCAAGTGAAGGAGAAGGAAGTATTTCAGGATTAGATTTACATCAAGAAGCTCCTGTTGCTGATGCACTGATGATAGGAAGATAAAACATATTTCTTTCATATAATCCGGAGACTATAGATGTTCCCCATTTCATATGCTCAAACTGCAGAGAAAGCTGAGAGCTGAATTTAAGAATGACCCAGAAAAATCAAAATAAATCATCTTTCAATATAATAATGACCAAGACATATTTTTCTTTCCTGGAAAGGATGAAATAATTCAGTTTTTTAGTCATACATCTTTTCCAACAAAGCCACCCTAGTGGCAGATTCCATCAGTTATAATAAAGGCAGCAACCCCCCCCCCCCCCNNNNCCCCCCCCCCAAACTGCCAAGCAAAAAAGAGCAAAGAAGGAAAACTCGGGGAAGAAGGTTGCATGAGAGTCTCTGCCTAACTGACAGTACAGGTGAGGAAAATTTAGAGTAGCTCCTGGCAAGCATTATTTAAGTTTTACCAGCAGTTACTCCCTAGGGAGAAACCTATGTCTTTAGGGTTGGAAGAGAAACCTAAGAGCATCCAACAACTACTGTATGAGAAAGAAGGGGACAAAGAGGACTTTTTCAGATGGAGGTAGATCAACAGCAGTGGTGGAGGAAACATCACTAATGATGAAGAGCTAGCTTTGCCCCCTTGGACTATATGGGGTGGGTCTCCAAAACAGCTGAAGTCGCGTGTCAATATACACAAAATATCAAGAAACCTGGACTTGAAAGCAAGATGCTTCCAAGACACTGATAATATTTTGATCACAGAAACCAAAATATGACAAGTCATAGTAGAGCCAAGTGCTAAGAAGGCCTTAGAAAGAGAAACATAACAGAGTGTTGCTGGCAGCCATCAAAAGATGGGATATCACTGTGGATATTGTAGCATTTTACCCTGAGAACAATGTGCAATTAAGAGGAAACTTCTATATTAAAGGAGATAATCCTGAAAAATATGACCTAACAGAGGTATAACCTCTGTAATTTATGTTAAGCATTTTGTCCTGCTTATGGATGAAGGTGGGTTTTGTCTTTTAGTCAGGGTTTTGATTAGCTTTATACCGAGTAGAAGCTTCTATGACTGGCCTACTGGAACTCAATCTGGGAGAGGCTGCATCCATTTGAGACTGGTGGTCTCCATGACAAGATCCATCCTCACATGTGTTATTGAGGGTCTCTTCTCAGCCTCAACAGCAGCATGTAACTAGAAGAGCTGAGAAAGCCAAACCCTTTGATGGTTTCAAAGAGAGGTGAAGCACATCAGGTGGAGTCTGAAGATGAACCCATGTCACGTGCTGGACACAAATTGGTCCAAGACCACAAATATTTCATGCGTCTAGCTGTGACTACAACCTCCAGACTAGCCTGGATTAACTTCTAGGCCTTTAGCCTGACTTTCACAGCTCTGCCTTAAACCAGATGGAAAAGATCTGTGAGATTATCCATTGCTCATTTCTGTGTCAGCACCAGATGACACATCATCACATGTACCATCCAACTTGACTTTTATGAGCTCCAAGCGATGACATTTCCACCTCTGCCCTCAGGACTCCCTTCTGCTTTCTTCCTGGTGCTTTCTCTCAGAACGCTTCTACCTGGAATAAGCCTGGCCATTATTTAATCTCAGTCCACCTAAATACTACCACAAAAAATACTGCAAGTTCACACTCTGACAATATTGACAAGCAGAAGCTTGTCCAAGCTTGATCCTAATGGATTACTCTTGCCCCTCCTAGACATTTCCCCCCCTGCACTGTACCATTGCACACTAAGCAATTCCCTTTGGTCCAACATAAGGCAAAGGTGCTTTTCAATGTTAAAAAAATATCACAGTCCCTTGATGGACCAAAGGGTGCAGACCTCCATTTTGGGGCCTGAAACTCCCAAGAAAGAAAACTGATCACTCTGTCACAGGTCCAGAGTCTTTCTGGATTGATAAAATCCCTGCTGCACTTCATTGTTTTACCTGCAACCTCAAGTGGCCGCTGCTATTACAAAACCATGTAACTGACACTGAAATGGTTGTGAAATGATATGGTAAAATTTCACCTGTTTCTACCATTTCTTCAGGAAAACAGAAGTCACATGTGAAAGCAAAGTGACATGTCATCTTATGATTAGATATTATTGAGCTGTATTAATGTATATATGTGGCTGTGGCAGCATCATAATTGACTGCTGGATATAAGATATGCACTCCCTCCCTAATAAAACTTCTTTTCTTTCCCAGCATGTCCTTTAAATTAAGAGTGAAAGCCAGATTCCATAGTGATGCACTAGATTTCCATCGTTAATCTACAGCATAACATCTGATTTTTTTAAGCATGAATAAGTGGATCTGTTGATTTAATTGTCTTCTGAAGATGAATCCCATCTGAATTTGGAAAAAGAAAATATTTCTACAGGTTTTCTACAAAAAAATAATTATGACCATTGGCCAATTCTGCCCCGCAAGTTACCTTTAAGATACATTCCCTTTCTTGTTTAGGTAGGGGACCATTTCGTTAAGTATCTGTCAGGATTACCTTCTTGCCTTTAAATAGCAACCAGACCAGTTATCTCCATCAACATAACAATTATCTCCATCAGTGAGCCAGCTCTGTCCATCCAACAAGCAAACAAACCAAACTGCAATAACAGCCCTCAAGGCAGGCAGCTGATAAGAGCTTTCCAATCCTACTGAAACCAACAGCCTCTTCAGTTTTGGCCTCACAGCCCTTGGAGGATGGAGGTATAAGGCTCCCATGAAGGGGATTACTTGCCTGAAAGCCTGTGATAATCCGGGCCTGGCAAGAAGGTGCTCAGCATCTGCTAGGACCAAGCCCTGCCAGGCTAACAGGGAACTATATGACAGTTTGCTATGGGAGGTATTAACATCCCATTTCCACATTCTGTGTGAAAGCTGCAGTACTTAAAGGGTGGAGGCATAGGTAAAAAATATGGGAATATCAGAGAGGTCTGGAGAATGAAGGCAGTAGTGAGAGCAAGGCTTTATGCAGACACACAAGAAAAAAGCCCACTGACTCCACAGGCGTAAATTTAAGATGCTTTCCCAAGGTTTAGCCTGCTGAACAGAGTCTCTATAGCCGGGGAGGCTTGGACATTCCTGAAGGCATAGCTAAAGGCAGGTGTGGTCTGCCAGCCAGCAGCTTATGGCTAAAAGACACGGTCTGATGGGCAGTTAACACACTTGTCCTGGAAACATCATAAACAGACAGGAGACCCACCAAAACATGCTGAGAAATGGCTTCTGTAAGAGCAAATCTGCCCACATCAAACCACTGAGAGTCACAAATTTCTGCAAATACATTATGCTGGCTTCTGCTGGGTTTAGCTGTGAGCCTTGGATTGACAGAAACACTAAGGGGTTCCCTCAGATCACTAGCATCAAAGAGCCACCTCAAAAACTACATCTTGCTGAGAGTTGCCTTGGCTACACAGCTGAAGGAACAGAGAGTGTCTTGTGGGGGTTGAATGGTGAGAGGATGGGGGATTTCACTCCTTCATCACCAGATGCGATGTGACCTTTCCTGTATGGGCAGAGGCATCAAGCATGACCCATGCCCAGTTATCTCTGATGGGCAGTTCTGGGGTCCAGGAACACTGGCACAGCTGCCATCCCACTCTATGACCCACAGGAAGCCCTGCATATCGCTCTGGGGAGACTCAGAACTGAAGCTCTCACTAAATGGGTGTGAGGGGTCCAGGTCTTATTGGATCACAGCATATGGGCCAGGGTTCCCTCTTCTCACTATCAGTCTCCTCATGGTTTCAGCTACACCTGTCCTGAGGATAAACAGATAATATCTATATTTTCGCCTGTAAAAAATCTCCTTACAAATGACCAGGTAGTTATTATGCTGGCTGCTACTAAGTTCACCCAGGCCAAACTCTTTTGATTATCTTTCACCTCTGCATGCACCATGCCTTCAAGTCCTGTTACTTCTTCCTCCTCAGTGCTGGACGTTGTTCCTCCAGCCCTCAGCTTACCACATTTCAGCAAATTTACCATCTTTTCCCAATTTTTCTTTCACATTTTCCCACAGGCCAGTTGTTATTGCCTGGGCAAAGAGAAAGTTTAAGTCCCATTGCATTCACTAGTGCCCCTGGTGCCAATTTCCTCTACTGATGCCACCAGGCACCACTCCACCCCCAGCCCTGGCATGTGGCAGGAGGATCAGCTGCCCTCTGCAAGCCACAACCTATCCCCACTTTCCCTGGCATATCTCTCGGGGTAATTAGTTATCGTGGACTTAGACCATCCAGAAAATACAACCCACCTCCAAACATGAATGAGTTTGGATCACACAGATGGCTAGGAGGAATATCTTGCCTCTATCTCCTTCTTTGCCTCCCCTTGTTTGATATGCTCACCTGCTGTACTTCATTTCTCAGCCCTCAGTGGGAGGGTAGGATAGGCTGGTCTGTACACCAATATCTGATCTTGACAGCAAAATACTGGTGTGCCAGTCATAAGCAGAACCACTGCATCTTAGAGAGGTTTGTGTGTGCTGCCTGGAAACCATTCTACCCTCAGAGACAAAAATGCTCTGTGTGTGTGTTTGCACACATTAAATGTTTGTGCAGGCGTGTGTGGGTGTGTGAACATGGGTACATGTGTGCATATGCTCCCATGCATATCTTCCTTGTGCATATTAATTCTGCTGCTCTGCAGCCCACATAGAGGGGTAGGTGTGTTCCAGCCAAATTCTGCTTTAATGTATGACTGACCTTTAATTTGCATTGCCAAGTGCTTGGTAAAAAAATAGGTGGGAATTGCTATGCCATGGGCCTTTTTATCTCCCCTGCAGAGCCACAAAGATGATTAAGGGAGTGGAGCATCTCCCTTATGATGAAAGGCTAAGGGAGCTGGGTCTCTTTAGCTTGGAGGAGACTGAGGGGTGACTTCATTAATGTTTATAAATATGTAAAGGGAGAGTGTCAGGAGGATGGACCCAGGCTCTTCTCAGAGATGTCCAATAATAGGACAAGGGGCAATGGGTGCAAACTGGAGATTCCAAACACATTTAAGGAAAAACCTTTTCACGGTGAGGGTGACAAAGCAGTGGAACAGGCTGCCCAGAGGGGTTGTCAAGTCTCCTTCTGATCTTTTGAGGTCTCTTCCAACCCTTAACATTGTGTGGTTCTGTGACTTAACAGAGGTGAAACGATCTGCAACAGTTCTTAGCAGCTTGCCCTGCTGAGCAGAGGAGGACAAGCCCTGGAAGGACTGAGGTTCCTGCCCCCTTCCCAGACCACTTCCAGGCTTTTCAATTTGAGTGAAGAGCGTTGGGAACCACCACCGCAGCTGCTCTTATATCTGCGACACCTTTCACTCCAGCATGGGTAAAACTTCCAGCAGACGTTAGGAGGAAGCAGAGCACCACGCTCTGTGCAAGGCAGCACTCACTTGTTGCTTCTCCTCTCCTTCTTCCTTGGCTGCCCTGACACACATATGCCAAACTATGCGACCAAAGAAAACCAGAGGCTGTCCCAAAGCTGGCACAAAATGTACCTGCGCTCTCCTACCCTCTCTTCTGAGCCTGAGAGGACACCTCACCCCACAGTCATGCAATGCTTCCAGTCACACACAACTGTCTAAGTGCTAAAGCCACAAGAGTAATCTGGGCACAGGAGGCTGGTGCTTGAATATCCACAGGAGGAGGCACACAGCCTTCCTCCAGCATCCCTCAGGTTTGCAGAGGCTCCCATTTAAGGCTAGTCCCTGTTCTCCACTGTGGTGATGCAGGCTCTGGAGGGGCTCCATTCAACAGTGCGACATGGCAGCTTGGGACCAGCTCTATCACTTGTACATGCACGCATGCATGCACAGAGCCACATCTTTTCTCCGCTGAACTCTGCTGTCACCCAACAGGAATTTAATTTGTATCACCTACTTAATATCTTGCTCCTTCCTTTAGAACCAGGCTGCTGAAAAATCTTTCCAAACAAGGCTCCTCCTTTCCTGTTTGAACCACCCCATCCCTCCCTCCCCTGTACATGCACACCATAGAAACCCAGCTTTCTTGCTGGCACCTGATGGACTTCACCCTCCGGTTTTGGTTGGTGGTGTTTGGTTGGTTGTTTGATTTTGGGTTTTGGGTTGTTTGTTTGTTTTGTTTTGTTTTCTTTCTCTATTTTTAAGATATAGTTTTTATTGTTGAAACTTCAGATCAAAAGAAAAATAGAGTTTTTCCTGTTTTGGATCTGAGGCTTTGCAAGCCTGTTGCTACTAGCTATTGCCTTGACAGCTTGGGAGCTGCTTCGCACAGAGGAACAGGACAGCTTGGCATCAACCCGGTCCCTCCCTGAGCAACACATGCTCATAACCCAGCACATCCCAAGTGCCCTGCTCCCACGACCCCTGCCCTAACCCTCACCTTCACCCTGGACCTTGGAGCAGGGCTGCCCACCTGCCCTGACATGTCCCCATTTCTTGCCCCTGAAGCCCTGCATCCCCCAAAAGGGAGCAGAAGAGTGCGGGAGAGTGAAACAGGATGGGGGGCGAGTATGTTGGGCAGGAAAAAAGGACTGCACCAAACCCAGGCTGCAGGAAACTTGGGCTCAGCAGCACTCCTCCTACGCCTACTTCCAGCTGATGCAGCAAAGATGATTTTCTTAGGGCTAATTCTGCAAACACCCCACCCCCCACCCCCCTTTTCCCCTCCTGGTTATCATTGGCTCATGGTTTCACGAGAAGACTTGCCAAGTCTTGCTCGTTTTCTAGAAAGAGAGCAGGAATGAGAGAGGAGAAGGAAATACTTGACAACCTTTGTTTTTTCATGAGCCTTTTTAGGGCAGCAGGCTCCAATCTTTGCCCTCTGCTCCCCAGTGCTTGGCCTGACCTTGCTGTCTCAGCAGGAGGAAGTCTGGTGGGAGCATGGGGGGAGCAAACTGGAAAGACGTGGTGTATTTCAAAGGAAACCTAAACAAAACAGAGAAAACCCAGATTCCTGCAGCTTGTGCCATAAATGAAGCTCATTCATGTTTTTTTGTGTGGTGGTGTTTTTTTTTTCTTTTACCAGGAACAGTCAATTACAGCTGTAATGTTTGGCTTTTGGTAAAGGACAGTGCCTGACTGTTGTGCCAGGGAGGACTACAGGGACCAAACCGTCAGTACCTACACATCCACCTACTTAAAATGAGCCTTACCAAAGCCCTTTAATCCCACACTTGCTTTAATTTCCGACCTCTCAGCAAACCAGGAGCACATTCTACCCAGTAGCTTCAGTGTTTCAGTACCGCTGTGCCCACTTTACATATGGGGAAACTGAGGCATGGTACCCAGAAGCATCTTGTCCCCAGGCAAGACATCTGAGCTGTAGGAGAGCCAAGCCCAGCCTCCCAGGCTTGGGCTTTTGCAATACTGTTTGTGTCATCTCCACCTCGACTATAAGGAGGAAAACGTCTGTGATTTTAAACTCAGCCAGTGCAAGAGAGCAGAAATAGATAGAAATGCAGTTTGATCTAGTCCTTGCTGCTGCCACATAGTTTATTTTGCAGCACTGATTCTTTCTCAGCAGTTCGCAGTTCAGGGCCAATTTTGGTCATTGATAGATGAGAGGGCTAGGCCAGTTTCCCCAGCACACAGTCCCTGTACTGCTGGCCAAACTGGCAGAGGCCAGAAAGTTCAAGTCAAACTTCATTTCTTTCCTTGCCCTGTTGCTTAGAAACAGGTCTATGAAAATATACTTTGTTCTCACACGCCACCAGTCAAATGCCAAGAGAGTTTTTTCCCTCTCCCATCCTCAGGAATTTCTGATTTATTTTTTATTTCTTTTTTGCAATCACACAAATCTCAAGAGGAGCCTGCTGGTCTCCCATGACTTCTTGCAGCAGCCTTTCCCATCCAGGCTCATCTCACAACTGTGAACAAAACCTGTTGAAAAGAGCCCCCTGCGGCACTTGGGGAGTCCAAACTGGAAGTGCAGGTAGTGCCAGGGGGTTGGTTTTGCAATAAACCTGCAACCACTTTCCTATCTCTCTACTTGTTCATTCAATGGGTGCTCCCCATCCCAGTATCCCCATCCCCCCCCCAAAGCAGCAGTATTGCAAGGTGACCGGCCAAAATTTTCATGCAAAGCACCTGCTAAAGGACCAGTTTCCTTGAGCAGAGCAAGGCAGGTGGAATGAAAGGAGATTCATCATGGGAGCCAAGCATGAAAGCTTTTTTTGGGTGTCTTTGGTCTGCATGGGGCACCCTCACCACAGGCATGAGGATCGTCCCCACTCTCCCAGCTGCTGCTGGGTTTCAGCTGCATGGCTTTGCCTTCCCAGCCACACTGCCTGCCCGAGGCCACGCACACACACACAGGGTAAATAAACACCGGGGGTGATGCTCTCTGGGATACTTCACATAGGTCTGCTGCCAGTGGGTTACTGCTCAGCTTTCTGGGCTCCACAGCAGAAACGTGGCTCTTGGCCTCGCCCTCCACTCCCTGCACAGGTCTCCTCACAACCCTCACCCCCTTCCAGCTCTCCTTAGAAAACCAAGCTCAGCTTTGCTGTTTCTGTCTGGTTTTAAGGGAGATTGGACATTTGTTGTCATTTGAGACAGAGAGGAAATTAGATGCACACAAGTTGGGTTTTCTCAGAAGGATGGAGCATAGCAACACAACCACTGCCTGCAAGGAGCATAGGGGAAAAAGAGTAAACCCATCACGATTTAGGTGTTAGAAAGAAGAAATGGACTCGGACTGCACAGTTGTGTAAGCAAAAGCTTGCTAAAGAGTAAGAATGACTTTTTCATGTACCAAAAAAAGGGGGAGGTCTTGTTTCTAGGTTGGTTGTTTTTTTTTTTTCCCAAGCAGTTCCCCAGTCCCCTGACATACAAACACCCTCCCTTGCCTCCCCTTCACATTGTGGAAGAAATACAAAATGTATTTGGAGGAGTATAGAGAAGGTGTCCTTACCCAAACTGCAGGAACCAGAAATGGGGAGTTAACGAGTCAAAGTGAAGGAGCACTTTCTTTGTGCTTTTGTCACAAGCAAGATGCAAAGATTTCAGAAACTTGGCTTCGCACTAGTGCTACCATGCCAACCTTCATCCTTGATTTTAACCAATTCTTTCTGAGTATTAGCAACACCATCATAATTTTTTTGTGACTGGAGATTTCCTGTTTGTGATGCACCTGCTCTCTTCACCTCCCTGCACTAAAACCCAACAAAGAAGTCC
>VWZY01007782.1:340072-363730 GCA_013399075.1 Chloroceryle aenea | reverse complement strand
TAAGAATTCGCTCAGGAGCGCAAGCTCAAAGCTGTCTACCAGGGGAGTGGGAAATTAAAACGGATCAGCCAGTGCTGGGCGAGGTTTACGTGAGATTCAAGTCAGCCCCCCTTCCACATATGCACGCACTCCTCCAAAGCCTTATATTCCCCAGGTTTCTTTTTAGATCAGTCATCTGTGCAGCTGCATTGCATGGATTTTGCCACTAGAATGCACCCTTATCTATGGTAAGAGGACGAATGGTTGCCTAAAAGCATTAACTCTTTCTTCTCCAAATTTTCCGTGCTTAAGGGTTTTTTTTGTTTACAGCTCTCAGGTGTTCCTTGTTTTACTGCCTTCCTACACCATATGAACTCCGTAGCAAAGATAATTCCCACCTGTTCTTCCTCTTTGCCCTTCAGAAAGTCGCATTTCTGAGCTTCCTCCTCCCCCCCCTTTTCTTTCCACCAAGAGGATTTCCAGAGGTTTTATTTAATACTAGCTGAATCTATGCTTAGATCACAGTTAACTGCAAAAACTAGGCACCCTTAAGGTAAGAAAAGCATTGCCATAGGATTTTATCTAGAAGTGTTTTGAAATGGTTTCTCCAGTTGATGTGACTTTTACAGCATATTAATTGCATCCTGCTGATGATTTTTATGAGAATCTTCTGCTGGTCTGAATGGATACTTTGCAGAAAACTGCACCAGGCAGCGAGCAAGCAATGTTGACCTGGAGATCTGGAAGCACTTTGTGAGAGGGCGTAGGGCAGGAGAGAATTTGCTTTCCTTATTCTCTCCTCTGTCCCTTAAGAAACATTGTGCCCTGTATAGTAATACCAGGTACAGAGACAGCAAGAATATCTAGGGGGTGGAGGAGAATTTTCACTCCCACTCCAACCTGTGAGACACAAAATAGGGAGGCATGCAGAGAACAGCCTCCATAAAGCCTAGCTGTAAGCCCTGACATAGAAGGCTTGAGCATGGCTGGATTTCCACAGGGAAGAGATCCTGCAAGGGATCCCTGGGGAAGCTGCTCTAATTTAGAGCTGTCCAGGAACCTTCTTCTGGGATTTCAGGGCAGGCCAAAATCCAGGTGATGTGAAGTTATTCTGTGGCCACACTAATTTCACTCCTGTGCTGCACCATGAGGATATTCATCCATAAAAGTGCACCTGGAAACCAAGTCATATCCTCAACCAGAAGATGACAAGATTTTAGCCATGAAATGTGCCCTGGTGGCAGGTTTTCTCCCACATTATGAAAGTAGTCTAAGCCATGGGGATCTTGGGGTTACCATATTGAACCACTGAGCTCAGCAGCTGGGATGATAGGATGACAACCCAGTGCCATCCATGCTTCTCGCAAGGGCTCTTTGGCATCTTTTGCTGACATCAAAAAAACCCCACTGCTGTGGGAAAGTAAGACAGCAGTGGGACAGTGTGCAGTGTATGGCTGGTCATGAGCTCTAGGACAGCCTGTAGCTAACAAAGATCACATTTCTCCTGTCTTGTGCTATTCTAAGGGAGAACACAATCATGTTTTATGTTTAAGACATGCTTTCTTATTTTGAGGGAGTGAACAAAGAGCATTCAGAGGAAACCAAGGTTTCTATTAGTGTTTTCTAATATACTTCATTGCTATAGGCTCCATATGTTACATATGGCTCTGTTGCAAAAAGAGAAATAGTAATTTGGAAAGCAGTTACCATTCTTTACAACTCAAGATATATCACACTTCATTATGATACTGCCTGTAATGTACAAAAGCACTGACCTTCCTGGGTATGGTAAAGAGGATGGAGTATATGCTTTACTCAGTTTGGGCTAATCTGTGTGTTTTGGAGGCACTTAGAACATCAAACAGGTAATCTGCAAAGATTAAGTACTGAATCACAGTTACAAGAGTGAGTTTCTCTTTCTTCTCTCTCCAAAACCACTGTCCAGTTCGTGTAAATTTGAAACTCGCTAGCAAAATAATGCTTATGCAGGAAAAAGAGTGTTGGTTTGTTTGTTTGTTTCATATGCAAGTATTAAAAACCAACAGTAGGTTGTGAAATCAGGTGCCTGAAGCATTGTTATGAAAAAGAAAAGCCAATATTTCATCCTTGGAGGGAAAAATGACAAGTGACAAGAGTGGAACTGATGGGGCAAGTCTGAGACAGAAGTACAGAAACATGAGCAACAGCAGGAGGTGCAGATATTGACACAGTACTTCACTTTACATGGAGACTGGCTTTAGTGTCAGAAGTGAAATGAGCTTTCTTATCAAGATATTTGTCCTTTCCTTGGACAGTGCCTTCTTACTTGTGATGATAACCCCAACAAGTGTTCACAGCTTTATGCTGTGAGCCCCTTTCCTTCAGGCGTTAGCAGCCCGTCCTGCAGTGGTGGGTGTAGTAGAGCTAGTGAGTGCTAGGTGGCATTAGAGAGTCACCTCCAAAGACTTCTTTCCACATCCAGCAAGGGCTAGGCTGAATGAAATTATCTCTTTGCAAGCAGCTTTCTGTGTCATTAAAAAAACAAAGCAACCGATGCTTCCAGTGAAGACAGCATCAGTGTTTTGCTTTCTAACATGCCTCATGGGGGTATCAATTTTAAACCGCATGTAGAAATGGAGTCTCCCCTCACCGGATCAGTGCCTGGGTGTTCTGCGGGGCTGTGTTGGCTATGTTTCACATTATCAAGGCTTGTCTGCCAAGATTTCCATCGGTGCCTGGTGACTGGGGTGCCTCCAACTCCACATGGCCCCCTAGAGTCAGCTTGCAAGGTGGGAGGACACAGTAACTGAGGGACATCAGATCCTGAGCATCTGGAGGTCCTTAAGAGTCTTTCACAAGGACTAAAGCATAGAGGCTGTACTGGATCTGTAAATGATAGAGGAAGAAATGGTTCAGGGCACAAACTCCTCTTACCTGAGCACAGACAGATTAAGTTTCTTCTGCTAATGAGGAAAAGACAAGTGTTTCATTATGAGAAGACAATGGGGGTTTCCCTTGGCACCTTCCTGGTCAAAGCAGAGGTCATTGTATTGCTGGGAGCAATCGAAGGGCCTGTGAGCAATCCCCAAGTGCAGGGCAAGCTGCTCAGTGTCCCTCCCAGCACAAATACATGGCCCAGCAACAAGCGGATGCTGGGACGCTCCCACTCCCCTGACCACATGTGCCAAGGGCATGGGCCTGTGTCTGGGGTTGCACTTCCCTGGGGCATTGGGAAAGTCTGTCTCTGGGGAGGAGGTTAGCCGTCTTCCAGAGATGCTGGATGATTTGGGATGAGTTACAAAAGCAGCTTCAGTTTCCCCTATTTGTGCAACAGGGCTGATGAGGCTTCTGTGTCTTGGAGGTGATGGGATGGTTTTAAAGGACTGTCTCTGAAAGCAGTTTGAGATCTTGTTGAAGTACTCTGTAAGCTAGAAATATCCGTGATTCACTCACTTTCCACCTCCACCTTCCCCTGCTCCATGCTGCCTACATTCGGGGTTTTTTTGTTATTGTTTTAGATTCAGACAATGCCTCCCCTTTGGCCTCAGGCAGACACACTGGCTGATTCACTAAAACACTTTAACACATATCTGCTGAGGCAGCAAAAAAACCCAGTATCTCTCTCTTTTTTCTTTCTTTCACTGCCTCTCCAGTATCACAGTCAAAAGGTGACTGAGACACAAAGTAGATCTGGAATTGGCTGAAAAGGGAAAGTGCTCCCAGCTGAAGTGCAGAAAACACCTGCATCTAATAAAAACAAATGAGAAACATAATCAATAACTAGAAGAAAAATGGTGTAAATAAAAGGAAGAGTATAAATTCAGATGATCTCTGGGAAACCTGAATAGATGCCCCAGCCTGTTGTCTTCTGGAGGTATTGTCTAAATATTTACCTTGTAGTGCATTAAAATACAGGGGGTTGCTGTGTCTCTCTGACCAGAGTAAGGAAATCTTGCTGTGCAGATGGATGCCATGGTGATGGGTGACCCAGAAATACAATAGATTGCTGCTGTGGTGTGAAAAGGGAAACTCCTTGAAGAAGCAGTTGTCCTGAGAAGGATGCTTCTTTCTGCCCTTGTAAGGTTTTGCAAGTTCTGCTGTGAGCATTAGGGTAATGATTTTGGTGGATAGAATACATGCTTGGAGTTGATCAAGAATCCAGAGGTCCCTTACAGAGTGTGCTGGGTGTGACTTGGGGTGCCCTTTACCTCTGTGATCACATACCTGCTGCCTGGCCCCAGGAACCAACAGTAAGCACCTGGAGGAGATAACTCCTGACTGTGACCATCATTTCCCTCCAAGCCTGCTGTGCAGGTTCATTCCTGAACCTTTGCATAGCACTGAAGGAGTTGGCATGAAAATAACCTCTTGGGCCCTGATGAGCTTTTTAATTTTTTTTTCTATTTCATCTTTCAACTATGCTGGATTCTATCCTGCTCTTGGCATGAGCCAAGTTGGATTTGTGCTTTTCATCTTCTTTTGCACTGCCACGTGTATGGAAATGTTCTTGTCTGAATCAATATTACTACCAAGGAACATATCAAGACCCCTTTCCAAAGGTCGGGGAGGTGTAATTTTCATGAAGAGCCCCATGTGTGGGTGTCTGGCTGCACCATTGATGGGAGTGGATATGGATAGTTTGGAGGCTTTCTGGAGATGAGGGGACATGAACCCTCTACAGCTTGTCCCCAAAGAGGACTCAGAAACCAGGCTGTCTCTTCTGCTGAGTCGCCACTTAAGTTCCTGGGATTTTGTGATGAGAAGAGCTGTTTCTTCCTGTTTATAGCACTTTTGACTAAGGAAAACTCCCTTTTCCCTTTGACTGTCACACCTTGATTTCTTGCAGAGCTTTCTGCTGTTGGGTTGCCTGTCTACAGCATCCTTCATTAAATACCCAGAATGAGTAGAGTAGTTGTATCATTGAAAGGACAATTAAGATACCCACCAATCTGATCCAGGCTGCAGTTTAGACCCTCAGGTTCCCCACTGTGTGCAAGGAAAGTATCCTGTCTCTATCTTGTCCCAGACATGTGCATGGAGCCTAGTCCCTGAAGGTCTGCAGAGTGCTGTAAGGTCAGGAATGTGTGTAGCATTTCAGGGGCCTGCTGAGACACTGGGGACAACAGGTTCTGTGATGGGGACACAGGCTCATGCAAGACTGGATGGAGACAGACCAAAACCAGAGGGGCCCTTAAATGCTACTTGGATACATCTTTTTAGCCACCAGTAACAGGCCTGGATGTGGGCTCATGATTATATCCCTGAAGTAATTCCCTGGACTTCCCCTTACCCCCACTCTATAATTATTCATAGTTATTTTCTAATGGCTGTCCTGCTACTTGTTTTCTTTCTGGCTTTCTTCTTCTTCTGAGTAATGAAAACACATCAATGGCCTTTCTCCAAGAACTGTTATTAAAGTAATCACCCCTGCCTGTCCCCCCTCTCCTCATTTAAAGCCTATCAAGCTCCATTGGATTTGTGGCCAGACTTTGCATCAAATTACTATTTTGGGGTTGCCAAAAAAAGCACAACCAGAAAGTTTAGAGGGGAGGGGGGAAGAAGAAGAGAGAGAGAAAGTTATAATCTTCCCAGATCACTATTAATTACATTTACAATAATACATTTTTCTGGATGGCTACATTACTGACAAGAAGGAGGATCTGCTCTTGCAGGGAACCTATGTGCACGTTTTAGTCTTTGTGTTTCCTCTAGAGCAAGTCCTTTGTGACTTACAGCTGCTGCTGGAACACCTCCATCCCCAGTGGGATGGAGAGGGCTATGTACATGTGCAGGTAGGGTGGATGACTTCACCCCCTTGACGGCAGAGCTTGCTCCTGTAAATGGACCCTACCTTGGCTTGCCAATTTCCCGCCTCGTCTGAGGCTGAATTTCAGTGCCATGTTTTGTTAATCCAGTCCGGACAGTCCAGAGCATGACAGAGGTGGGGTGCAGGATGCAGGATTGGGGGTGACTGTCTAAAGCTGTTACTCAAGGCAAAGAAGAATTAAGGGATACTGTCCCCTGGTTATGGGCTGACTTGTGCCTCATTCAGATCTCCTGGGAACATGCCCTTGTGTGTATGGGCCTGCAGCAATTTGAAGCAGCTTCTGCAAGTCAGACCAATCCTGATATATCCAGAGGGGTATATTAATTAGGAAACAGGGCAGAGATGGAAAAAGGTACTTGTCTGTCCTCCAACAAACTCCTTCTTCCGGTGCCTCTTTCTGAGGCCATCATCCTTCCCAGTCTCCTGTAGTGCTGAGACCCCTGACAAGTCTTCCCCTTGCACCACATCTCAAGTTACCTCCTTGTATTGCCTGTGCTTGACACTTCCTGCTTGACACTCCCTCTCCTGTTCCAAGCCAGAGATGTGGGGACCCAAATACTCATCAGAAGCAAAACCTCAAAGGCATTAAAATAACACATTTTGTCATTGATCCAGTTATCTGAATTTTCAGATCTGCTTCACTTCAGATCCATCAAAAGCCTTGGATCACACATATTCTCACCTGTAATGTGATCTATTTTATGACTTCTACCAAATACTCTCCCTAGAACTGCATATCATGCAGACCACTCAGTAAAGAGTAGACACACCCACTTACCAGTGGGGAAACATTCTTATACAACATCCGCTTCATCTCCAGACTGTGAATCCTGATTGATCCTCAAGGGTAAGTTAAAATAATACTGACTCTTGAACTAAAATTCATAGCTCTCCTGGCTGTGACAAATTACAGCTTCAACAAGAGATATTTGCTTTATGGCATATTACAGCTTCCTTTACAATTTACCTGTCCCTCAGGATCCTAAAGGCAATAATTATCTATCTGTCCATCCAGGACCAATAGCCTTCCTGCCTCCCATTTTCCATCGACCTCCTCTGCTCTCCACTTGCTGTCTTCCTTAACACAGGCAATAGTCATCAGAGCAGAAGAGCCAGGAGTGTTTGTAAGCTAGGGACAGATCTCCCTGGCACTTCTGACAAATGGCTTGCAGCAGTGATCTCCCTTGCTGTCCTGATTGTGCAGTAGTAGCAAAAATACATAAAGCAAGAGCATAAAAGTATGTAAAGCAAGGGCTCAGCTATCAGTCGCCTACCCTAACTCCCTCGCCTCGTTGATGAGTTAAGACATTTTTACCCTATGAATAAGACATCCTTTGCCCTGCACTTTGTTTTCCCTAGGAAACATCCTGCCTCCTGCTTCTGCCCTGCTGGCCCTCCTGGTGGAGTGGACCGTTGCTCACAGATCACACAGCTTGTCCTTCCTACCATCTGATGAACAGCCCTGGGACACAATGGTCCATAAGGTTGAGACTGTCCCATAAAAGCGATCTTTCTTTCACTCAATATTAAAAGAAATGATAAAAAAGTGGCATTAAAACACATGCATTAAGAAGGTAGTTGCAATAAGATAGATGCAATCTATCTAGGCAGTGAGGGAAAGCAGTGTGAGTCTGTGCCCAGTACAGAAATAGTGGGGCATTAAATGTACAACTATCTCTTGGGTTCATAGACTCAGAGCACACATCAAAGGCCTGAATTTGGTCCAAACGATAATTTCTTTTTTTCTTNTTTTTTTTTTTTTAAATTTGAGTAGAGAATCTCCACAGCCTTATATGAACTAAGTTTCATGACCTGGAACAGGCGCATAGCTTTCTCTGGACTCCCTATTTTACTTTCACAACCATGACATGGTAGGCTGACAGAGAGGGAGAGGGAAAGCCAGACCTACTCATGCCTTGCATTGGTGTTCAGTCCTCAAAACAGTGGTAGGGAGGTGGAGCAGAGCACATGGGTCTCTCAGCAGGAGCCATCACCCTTGTGGATCTGTTCTGGGAAACAGTTATGATTCTTGTGATTTTGCAGCCTGGGGAAATGTAGTTACTCAACACCCTGATGCTAATGGGTGACATCTTCATGTTGCGATGCATGTAATAGCATCAGGAATTAATTCAGTATTCCCCTTGCACGTCAGGCTGACAGGAACTCACTCAGACTGGAGGCATACTCCAGTGCACATGACATCGTGTCTTTGAAGGCACTTCTTGCAGTGGTCTCGGGAAAATGCCAGCCAACTGTGTGCTTCTTGGCAAGAGGAGGTTAATGGGAACAGGGCAGGAAAGCTGAGCCCTCCTACGAAAGGAAATTCGAGGAAAGCTTCTCCATAGCTGTGGGTCTTGCATTCCACTGGGATCCATGGACCTTTGGTGACCATCCTTCTGTCTGGATCAAGTCTGATGTAAATGATGACTTCAGACATTGAACTTCCTCTAGTTAATTTTCACATTTCGGATGGGAGCCTGGGATTGAATCAATGTGTGCAAAATGGGCAACAGAGGGTTAAGGGCTCAAGACAAATGTGGACCAGCTTGACAGGGTAGACTTAGAGGACATAGTGCCATGAAGAGCAAGCAATTTACAACAGAGTTAGGAAGAGGAGCAGGGATCTCCCTCTCCTGCAGCATAAGAAAGCTGGAAAGTCCTTTCTTGGTGTTGAAATGTCACGTTAGGAAGCATAGTAAACAAGCGTTCTGTCAATGATGCCAGTTCTGCTGACATTCATATACCAGTGTGATGGATTCTTCCTCAGGACAAGAACTTCATCTGTGAACAAAAGCCTGTGCACAGATTTAGGCCAAAGTGAAAAAAATCATGCCTCCCATTTACCTTCATTTTTATGACCTATTTACAATCTTTTTCTGGAGTTTTCAGCAGCCTCTTCAGTCTTCCAGCATAAATCTCTTGGGACAGCCTGATCCAATATAAACTTTACTGTAGCAGCTTTCCCAGGTGACTGGCTCCTGTAACTATTCTCTCCACTGTAGTTCTGCCTGAAGAGCTGAACTGCTTGTTGCTAGACCCTCCATATTTTTCTGAAGTCTCCAAGTCTATGAATAACATTCATATGACCTCATTTCTCATCTCTTCCTTGAAGAACTTCTTGTCTGCCTCTTAAAATCTCATCAAAGAGTGGGCAAAGTTTTCAGACCTTGTACTGTATGTCTCACTGTTTGCTGAAACCTTCCTAAATCTGAAGATATTTCAAGTGCAGTGGTGCAAGATGTAGGAGGAATCACAGTGAAAGTCCTCTAAGACCTTCATCTCCATCCTTTCACCATCTTATCCTCAACTTTACTCACACTCTTCCAAATCAGTGTAGTAGCCTGTACCCCCAAACTAGCTATGCTTGCAGACTCCATTCCACCTTTCTTTACACATCTGAAAATTAGTCCTTTGGTTGCAGGTTATTGTTGAGCTCTTTCATGGTTAAAGATAGGTGTGTGCAATCTGAGATGTCCCCAGACTGGAGAGGTTTGGTGGATGTTGAGAAATCTTATCCTTTCCAGGGTCATTTGACTGAGTGGTGACTGCTCCACTGCTCAGAGGGCTGACGCCTGCAGTCCTTCCTCCAAAACAGCCTGGCATTTGTGTCTTGGACTCTACTGCTTTTCCAGCAGGCTTGGGAGCCCTTCGGCTGATGGCTGCTCAGCTTCCAGGACCAGACAGGGGTGGATGGCTGCAGTCACCCTGGTACAGCTGCTGCCTGCACGAGATGTCTTAGGCTCAGCCATGCTGCATCTGTTCTAGCTGGTGGATGAGCAAGAAGCACTGCTTTTTTAGCTGAAAGGGTAGCTAGAGAGTGGCCTTAGACAAAGTTTGGATTCAGGACTTCTGTTCCTGGAGCTTTCTGGATACAGTTTTAACTGTGCATGATGTATGTGGTTTCTAAGTTACCATCCCTAATCTTTTTCCCCTCTACCATAACCAGTTTCCATAAGCATTGTGAGGCCAAGTCTGAAAAAAATCCCAACCAAACAAAAAAAAACCAACAAACCAAACCTCTGTTGAGGCAAAAGATTAGTTAAGCAACTACATTTCCTGTACATCAAATGACTGAAGACATACAGGTTTTCCAGTTTCCAGGGCACTGTAAAATTAAACACAATAGGAAGTGGGAATGAGATTAAAAGGAAAAATGTCATTTTCTGCTTTCAGTCAGAGCAGTCATACCAAAAGTGATGGGACTGTGCCAGTGGAGGCATGAGCAGGATTTGGCCTTAAATCTGTTAAATGAGGACATTACCAGAGTACCAGATTACACAGCCTAGTTCTCTGAAACAAATCCTGCTAAAGTAGAAAGGATTTGTTAGGAGGCTGCAAGGTCAGGAAAGCAAGATTACTGGTTTAGCAGCCTTCTGCAGTGCTGGAGACTCCAAGAGAGGGCAAGTACAGCTCTGCCCAGGGCTTCTCGTCTTTTGCTTTGTCATTTAAAATGTGTAAAAAGGAGAATGAAGCGTTCTCCTTTTTTATCTCTTCAGTATTTCCACAGTTGGAGTAATTCTTACTCTGTGCTTTTTTTCCTTCCCTCAGTAAACAAGTGCTTCAATGCCCTTATTTTCTGAATAAACTGAACATGCCCACACAAGTGCACCCACGAATATTAGCAGCCCAGAGCGCATGACCACAACAACGAACCATTTTGTAGCACAGTCTTCATGAATATCCTGTTCAGACCAGCCAAGCCCTCTGTTCATAAACAGCTCTATAGTTTCCTTTAACCAGCAGCCCTCCAGTAATGATCCTGTTCTGTTCAGCCCTGTACCCTTTGGTGACCTCCCTATAAAAGACTCCACTATTGCTGCTCAACTTGGCCACAATTAATCAATGTAGCTCAGGGCTTGCAAATTACTTTCACCCTTGCCAGCCATTACTGTTGAGTGACCCTACAATAAAAAATAGAGATCCACTGTTGTCAAATACCTTGAAACAGCTTATTTTTTTCCAAATATCTGAAAAGAGATTTATAAATATTATTTTTTTCTTTTAGCCATTTCAGAAATTAAAATTTATATCCAGAACTTTGAATAACATGAGCACAAAGAGGTAGTAATTTTGGGAAAAAGACAGAGATAATTTTTAATGGGTTAATTGTCCAGTCAGGAAAAAGAAGGAACACCCGATGTCAGTCTGGAGAATCCAAGTCCTGTGGCAAGGTGTGGATCACAACTAAGGGATTTCATTTTGTCATGTCCTGTCCCTCCCTCATCCCAATGAGGAAGATGTCACCCATCTCATGCCTGAGCATGTTGCTTGCCTGTGTGATACCCATACCAAAGCTTAGAAGAGGCTATGACAACTGTGATGAGGAGCATGCTAGCAGTTACATAGCTAACAGTCACATGCTGGTGCTTGAGCCCCTGTCCTCTTTACCTCACTGGTGCAAGTGCAGCAACAGTCTCCACCTCCCCCACCCCAATTTTTTTTTTTTTGGGGGGGTGGATTAGCTTGTGGCTAATGTTGTGACTGAGTCACCTTTTCCTATAACAGGTACTTAATTTTCATCTCTCTTCTTTATCTGGTTGCTAGCTTTCATAAAAACTGTAGAAATGTTACATCTTGGAGGACCCCACGGTGCTGTCAGATTGGGTTGAAATAGACCAGTGGGTTGAAAAGATACTGCAGTCCTAAGGACACAGAGATGTCCATACCCCTAAGCATAAATATGACTGACCACCATTCAGTCTGCGGTGTCTGGTGCCACAGCGTTGTGGTGGTATTTTCAATGTGTCCTTCATAAACCTCTGCCAAAGTCGTAGTCTGGAATTTGTCCTGTTTCACCTTGTTTTAGCACCTGGGGTTGAAATGGATTTTAAAAGCAGAGGAAAGCACAAAGAACTGGCACACAGTGGGGTCCCGGCTCTGATGTCTCCAGAGCCACTGACTCACTCTGTGATCTTCAGCAAGGCTGTTGACCTGCCTGTGCTTTGTGCTACACAGCTGGAAAATGGAGTGGAAAATAATAAAAAAAAAGCAGCAATGTGAACTTCACTCAAAAGAACAGATGCAAAGATTTTATAGATAAACAAATCACCCAAGCCCTTCTGCTCCACCCCCTCAATACTCCTCTCATCTTTGCACCTTACAGTTCAAGCAAAAAGCAGTTTAAAGTGGAAAGTCTGGGGCTGTGTTTTCTTACATGTTCTGGATCGCCCTTTAACTGTGAAAATGTTCAAAGCGAAAACTTGACCTGGCAACAGTTTCTGAATGACCTCGCTTTGGCTGTGAAATCTACTTCAGCTTTGCAGGAACAGATTTTTATAGTCTTCTCTGGTAGAGGAACAAAAAGATTTTTTTATTATTATTATTTTTCTTCAAGAGGAAACTTTATACAGACTGTGTGTTATGGTTTCTCCCAGTGCTCAAGGTCAAATCAGCAGTTCTCTTCTCACTGTTCCCCACTCGCTTTATGTCACAAAAAAAAAAAAAAAGGAAGGGAAATAAAAAGTTCCTTTGCCCACTCTTTCTCTCACTGCAGATACTCCATGGCACCAGAGGAAGGACAGAGGCATGAGCAGACAGTGTGACATTTCTGCGATTGCAGCCACACACAGTAAAACCTCATGTCTAGGCAATGTGATCTTGTAGCTTAAATCACTAATTAAAATTTCTTAATCAAGGTGTGACAAATGCTACCTCCTAATTTGAAGGAATAGTCATTCCTGGGAATCCTGAGCTATCCAGGACTCTGAGATCCAGATTTCTTGTACTACAAGCCATGGCACTGGAGATAAACACCTCCAGTGAATTAACTTAAAGCCGTAATTCAAAAGTGGCCAAAGACACCACTGGTGAAGATTTGATAACAACTGCTTTTCAGCTTGGTAGTAAGTGCAGGATCAGAAACTGTATCTGAACATCTGTGGCTCAGCTGGAGCTAACTTGATCCTCCTCAAGCACCCTATGCCAGAAGCTCTCTGATGAACTCTGCAATAACTTTCTGCAGGCCATTTTTGTCAGGGCACTATATGCAGCACCAACGATAAACTGTTTGAGAATGAGCTTTTATGTCTGCTGAAAAGGCTTCACTGTGTGTGACAGTGGTTGTTTGCGTGTATGCCTTGCACCTCAGCAAGATCCAAAGTTCACACAGCCCAGGACGTGGATTTATGTACCTGCACGCTCTTAAGTTGAGCCTTAGGTGACAAACAGTTCTGAATGATGTGTTAAAAAAGTAACACATACACAGTATCCTTGGAAAAGAAAGCTCAATATCTGACACTGAGTCTTGTCCTCAACTTACTAATCTTGTACACTGGATATAATGAACATTTCCTTTTATTTGGCTAGCTCATACCTGTGAGGCTTGACCTGGTGAATAGAATGTCCCATGGCCATTCCTATTAAGGACTGTGGAGCTGGCTGCCACAGCATGCAGGAGGGAAGGGAATTTAGTTATGAGCTAAGCTGAGGTGACTTGTGCCAGGCAGACTTCAGTGTGTGGTCCCTGATTTCTTAGTTACAAGGATATATATTGTCTGCATTTCCAGAATTGTAAATGAGACATCACATCATCAGGGTTGAGAGAGTAACACACTGAGGGAAGGAAGACAGGCCAAGGACATATTACATTATTATATTATTCCTTTACACTCTCTTTCAATCAAACAGCATTTCCCATCTAGCATTTTACACATGATTATAGGCTTTATAGGGGCAGAGACCATTTTTTAACTGTGTTTGTGCAGCCACTGAAACAACGAGGTCATGTCCTTGATGAGGATTTCTGCACACTAAGGGTGCTAATGATGCCTGGATGCTCACGGGAAGGACAAATGAATGCTGCACTGATGATACGCTACTCTATAGCAGAGTAGAAGGTCTATTTGCTTGTCTTGCTCATTCCAAGTTGACAGGGGTTTGGTCATGGCCATGTAAGGAATATCTGCATGATACTTTGCAACCAGAGAGTTCATTTCTCTGCCAAGGGTGTTTCCCCACTGAGAAATGCTCACCAATAACCTTACCTGTGTAAGAGTTGCCTCTGCCACCAGAAGGTTTTGTGTCTACATGTAATCGAAATATGAGGTCTAGGGAATATTGTCAAAAGTCTCTTTAGGTCAATTTTTATTAGGTGTTGGATGCTCTAGTTGAGGGTTATTTTCCCTCTTGAAGGCTAATATAGGAAAGAATCACACCATCAGATCAGCCCTACCATGAATTGCCAGCAGACAGTGCCTACAAGTGGAATGATGGTAGTAGGATGAACCATGCTAGCTTAAAGAGTGTGGCCGGATGTGCTGAGGTGTGAAGCCTGTTCCTTGCTATGGGTTTGACACACGTGAGGGGACTGCTGTAGCTGATCCTCCTGCAGAGCTGGAGCTTGCTGTTGCTTTGAAATCTCCTCCTCCTTTTCCCTGCTCCCTTGCTATGGGAGGCACTGCTCCATTACTGTGACACTGACAGCTTCTGGGACACTCTCTTTGCTCTTCCCACACTTCCAAGCAAGTTTTTCTTCTGCAGCATCTTCAGTGTCCACACTTGTCTTTCTGTCCATCTAGATGATATACTATAGCCTTTCCTTCTGCTTACCATTCTCCCCATCACTGTACTCCAGTATGCTTCAACCAGAGAAGCTAGGGTGGGTTAAGAAGGGAGGAAAGCAAAGCAGGGAGACAGGAGTTGTAGTGGCCTGAAAAGACTGTTCAAAGGTACCGAGGAGTTGCTTCTTTACATGCACCATCCTGGCACATACTTTACAGCCATGGGCAAGCAGAGATGGAGAAGTGCCAGTAGGGAGGCATAAGCTTCTCTGAGCTGAAGTTTTCCTATGTATCATCCCCAGCAGAGTGGAGCAGAACACTGCATGGATGTTACGTAGCTCTGTGAAATGGGTGATAAAAACGGCACTGGCCTGTGGCTCATGCTGAGCTTATTCACCCCTGGTTCTCAGGGACTTGACAGAGGGGGTGAATTAGTATTCTAAATACACTTTCATCCTTGTCCTGGGGATTTGAAACTTGTTGGGTCACATTTCTGTAAATCCTGTGTAACCCTGCTGCCTGGTGCAGATAGGGTAAGATCCTTGAAAAGCCAGCAGTGTGTTTGACTGCACAGCCACAGACCGCCCAACAGGCCATGCAAATCAAGGTATTCATGAAAGCCTCATCCACCAGACCTTCAGTTCTGCCTGATAACTTCTTACAAAACCCTCTGCAATCAAAGAGAAAGAAATCAGGCAGCCCCTGTCCAGGACAAGCCCCAGTGACCACATAAAAAGGAACAATCCCCAATTAGCAGACAGCACAGAGCCATCTGTGCTTATACATAATCCACTGGATGTGGATCATGTGAGGAGAGGAGAGCCTGATGTCAGCTTCTTGTGAAACCTACTGTGATGGAAGGACAGGAGGAAATACTTTTGGGATGCTTATGGCAAGATGAGGGTGGCCAGTCTCACGCAGGAAGCATCATGTCAAGCAAAGCAGGAAAGGTGGTGGGGAAATTTAGAAGATGTATCAGTGTGGTGATGATTGCTCAGCCTAAAACTGGAGGAGCTATCCCATTTATTACATCACAGGTGACCAGGATGGGAGAGGAGGGAATGGGAAGTCCATTGAAACTATAGAAGATAATAAGTCTTAGGGTTATATCCAGGATGGAGCAGGTGGGGGTGGTCTCCATTATGAGCAGTCTTGCAGTTCAGTGTTTCTCTTTTCCTTCCCCTGGGGAAAGGAAAACCTGGTTGAAGGGGGCTTTGGCTTCTGTTTTGGACAGGGCTGGATGTTTCACTTGCTTTATCTAAACCAGTCCACATTTTGCAGGGTCTCCTGTAGCAGCATTTCCACATCAGTAATCACAATTTTGTTTTGGTTTTTGCTGTTGTTGTGCAGATGTGAACTATTTTTGCTTTTCCCAGAGGGAGAAATAAGTGCATACTATTATACTGATGAAGAGGTGAGGTTTACACTGCATCCAGATGTTCCTGCTAGACACTTGTAGTGTGTTATTATTTCTGTCTTGCATTATCTCTCTGGTTTTGACCGCAGTGGTGCAAAGCAGAGCTCCTCAGAAACAGCACACTTAGACACAGGGACACAAAGAGAGCAGCAGTCTTGAAAATGATGTTTTCCTCCAGCAAGTGATGGGTGATTGCATGACATAACCCCAAATTTTCATACTTTCTGTTTCCAGTAGTGCCTGGAGTTTTGGCCCATTGCAGTCTTCTGTACTCACACTGATTTTGATACTGGCTCCCCAGATCTTCCTTCCAGCAGTTAGACCTTGGCCTGCCTGAGGTCATGCTCAGGACGAGTGATAATACCACACTCATATGTTTTTCAATGGCTGGATCAAACTGTAGAGGTGGCTTAGCCTGGGGACAAATGTCCTGTTATGCACAGAAACACTGCTGTGCTGATTTTTGATACACCCACTTTGTGCAACTGAGGTCCTGGCAGGCAGTCTATGTTTAATTGCCTGTGGTGGCAACGGGCTGATTTCAGGACCACAGCAGAGTATGCAAAGCTGGTGGGGGTTTGTGTTCTCCTGCTGAGAGCAGGATTTGCAGTTAAAACCTATAAAGTGACCAAAGGTGGTCACCTCTCTTTGGTATGAGATACCATCCAGGAAAAGGTGGTAACTGCCGACTTTGCCATTTTACTAGGCTGTTTGCAGTATTCCAGCTGGCTCTTATCTTTCACAGTCATGTTGTTCTCCAAACTGAGCTGTTTTAATTGTCTCAAGAGACCCAGCATCAGCTGCTTTATTATAACCCAAACTTGTTATAAGTAATTACTTTTCTTTTGCGGTAATTGATAGCAATAACACAATATTTCCACCCGTCAGAAGGTCTCAATGCAAGAGTCGAGCACTCGTGGGTGCAGCTGTGTCAGCCCATTGGAGGAAGACCTAGTGTTTGACACCTAAGAGCTTCTGGATTTTGGTGGTGTCAAAATGAGCACACAATAACATAGAAAGATGGGAATTGACATCTCTCTAGCAAGGGCTTGTAAGGAAACGAGGCATGGCTCCCACCCAAGGAAATTTCAGACTGATTTTTAGCTGTACAGGGGCCAACTCCCCTGAGACTGTCCATCTTCTTTTCATGCCTCATCTGATGTGCATTTTTCTGTTGGGTTTCTGTGCTGTGCCTAGGCTTGGTGAATTCTCCCAACCATGCAGATCTGAGCGATTTAGAAGTGTATGGTTTGTAGTTTTTAAGTTGCAAGGTTTATAGGCTACTATAAACAGAAAGGCCCAGCCAAATCCTGCTGCCCGACTGAGCTATCAGCATCTCTAAATGTGTAGGAGAGGCCATCCTTCCTGCATGTTTATTTGTAACACAAATGAAAAGAAGGAAATATAATAAAACTTAGTACCACATAATTTACTGAAGAGTGACAGGTATTTTGCATTTTAGCTAATACATCCAGCAGTAAAATGCAATCGCTTTCACACACACTCCAGGATTCCTACTACATTATCTTGGACACATGGATTTGATGGACAATGAGTTTTGCTGAAACCTATTACAAATAAGGAAGAAATGTGATGAGGCTCCAAGGAAGTTTTGAGTATTCATATGATAAGGTTCGTATTACTAAAGACTCCTGCAAAAGGTTTACTCATGTGAGCTCAGTATTTCTCTGGCAAGGGTTTTGTCTGTGCCCCTCCTGTAAAGTGGCCAGTTGAACAGGTGCATAATAGATGCTGAGAGATGGACAGGAGGGAGCTGGCTGAGAAGATGACTCCTGAAGAAAGGACTGGCATTGGGTTGAAGGATCAGGCAATCGAGACAATGACTGTGCTCATTTTACTTTGGTGTTTCCACTCAGAAATCCTCCACTTGCTAGTCATTTTAAATCTTGCTAGCCAAATGTAAGGTTTTTAAAACTTGTTTTTCCCTAGTATCTAGAGAAGCNTTTTTTTTTTTTTTCCCTTGAGGACAGAATAACTACCTTATCACAAAGACTTGTTTCTGTCATGTTATCAGCCAAACATGACAGTAGAAACCTCTATATTACATTATCTACTTTACTCCCCCCACTACAAGGAGCAGTGTGTGATCCGAATGTGCTACTGCCAGACCAGGAGGCTCAGTGCCTCTGGTTGCTCTTCACCAGAGTAACGCCCAACTATTACTCCTGACAGCTTCTTGGGCTCAGGTTCAGTCTCCAGATCCTTCTGCTGGAAAAGAGCCCCGCATATCACTTCAGAAAGCATCACCTTCTTTTCCTCACCACCAACACCAGCTATCAATAAGATCTTCATATTTCTTCCCTCTGGGCTCTTCTGAGTGCTGGGCTGTGCAGCTCTGTGCCACCTCTTCGAAATGTCTACAGAAGGGATATAGCCTGCCTTAATTTCCAGCTGAGCCCTGCTGAAGGAGGAAAGCAACATGGACACATAACAGGCCCAACATCTCAGCATTGCTGTTCACACAAGCACTGCAGGTAGGCTGAAAAATGCTGGTACAGGCTGGGAATTCAGTTCCAGTCTGTTCTTTCATGTCTCATTCCTCTTCCTTCTCTTTTGCCAGATAACATAGAGAAAAAATAGGACTAATACACATTGTGCAGGGCCATAGAGCCTCCTTTCAGCTGCCATTCCTGAGTTGGGTTTGTGTTCAGGCTGTCTGTGCTGGCTGGAGGTAGAGGCACACCCTGCAGAAGCCACGATAAGACCAATGGACTGCACCTGGGACCTTAACTAGTCACAGTTGGATGGGTTTCTGCTTTCAGACCAGCCTACTCCAGCCAGCTACATGCATCCTCCAGGCAATTTTAGTGTTCCTGGAAAGTTCTCCCAAAAACAATCACATCATCCAGATCAGCTGAACATGTGGCCCACTGAACAGCTGCCAAAATCAAATCCATGTGCCTTTGAGAGGTGCTAAGGGAATTGCAGAGACCAGAAGGCGTCACGTTAAACTCAGAATGCGAGACACGCTGTCTTTGGACAAGCTTCTTGATGAGTCTGCCCTTGGCAGAAGCCACGGAGCCTGTTTGGAGAGGAGCACTGCTCTGTGGTGCGGGTGAGTGCCTTGGGCAACTCCTCTGCCTGAGTGCTTTCCCTTTTGCCTTCACTTTTAACACTCATCCACTTGGAGAAATTCTGTCTGCTTAAGCCCAGTCTCCCCAGAACAGCTCAAGTTCTGGTGAGACCACACAGTAGAGGGGATGGGTGCAAGGGAGCCTCTCTCCTGATGGGCTTGGTTACCAGAGCTTGTCTTGTCCTTATTCTGTTAATACAATGCAGAGAACAATGGGACCTCAATCCCTGCTATGGGTCTTAAAATAATGAATAATGGCATAATCAGCTGAGGCAATCACACCATATTTGGGGAGACTGCACCCTTTCCTTCTAGGAAACGCATCTGTGGAACAGCTCAGATCCTGTCGGCAGCCTAAATATCAAACCTATGTGACAGTAATGTGTTGAAGACCTTCATCTGCCCTTTGCCTTCTCACTGAGTAACACCCACTGCATTGCCCTTGACACTCATGAGAGTTTTTTAATAACCAGTAATATCAGTGACCCTCAGAGATATATTTGAGGGTGTGTCATTCCTACCTTCTGACAAACAACAAAACTAAACCCAGAGTTTCCCCTCATTGATTTATCAAACAGGCTTTTCCTTGCTGGCTCCTGGGAAATGCGCTTGTGTGTTGTCATTGAAGTATTAAAAGAAATGGACGAAAATCATGTGACCCCATGTCCTTGCAAAGAACTTGTCTGATAACAATCTTCTCCTATTCCTGGTTTGTCAAACTTACAAGCCAAAAGAATGTTAGCAAAGGGGAGAAGGGACGAGATGTCAAAACTCTGGTCTCTCTGAACCAACCTCCCTTTCTCCCTAACATCTGCCAACACAGGTCTGGATGCAGAAAAAATAGAGGCTTCGCCTGCCAGATGGCTGCTGGATAACAGCACCATTGTAAAAATTGGCCAGAGCAGCTCAGACAGCAGCCCTGCCATCCATCACAGCATGAGACAAGGGCTCAGATGGCTGTCATTCATTTCCATCCATAAAGAAGGATCTTTCTTCCAAGACCCAAAAGACCTCATCCTGCCAGGTGCAAAGCTCTGTGCAATCTCCTTATTTAAGTAGGAATGGATGGTTGATTGGCATCTCTCAAGAACAAGTGTTAATCCTTTTGGGTTTATTGTTGTGAGGTGTTAGGAAAAGGATGGCTCTGGTTTTGCCAGGGCAGGCTGTAGCAAAGGGAAGGTGTTGAGATACCTCCTGTAGCACCTTCTCCAGGGCTGTCAGCCCTGATACATTTCTAGCCTTTTTTTTTTTTTTTTTTCCCTGTCTCTTCTGCTCATTTGTGCTTTTTTGGACTGCTGACAAGGAGGAAGGTTTATATATTGGTTGAATTTATGCCTCAGTGACTCAGCACCGGGCTTAACCAGGAACTCAGTTGCCCCAAGGAGATATGGATAGAAGAAACAATTGTGCATGTGTGTGTTGGCAAGGGGTAGCTTCTTCCTCGGCCTCAGCTATTTACACACTTTGATTTAGGAAAGCCTGAAGAAAGCTTTCTTGCTTCTTCCTTACTTGTGCTGAGCAGAAGCAGTACCAGGCATCGTGCTCTGACATGCTGAACCATCTCCTTCCTTTGTGCTCAGAGGCTTTTCTCCTGGTGCATGTGAGGAGATCTTGGAGAACAGCACTCCCAGCCAGTCTGTAACTCCAAAATGCGTCAGCTGATTGCTATCTTGTCTCACATACCTGTCTAGTACAGACCATGTGTGGAGTATTAACTTTGCAAAAGAGGGGCTGGAGCACTAGAGCAGAATGCTTGAGTTGCTGAGCTTTAACTCTTTCACTGCAAAAGTCCCTACTCACTGGTTGCATCTGCCTTACATTAGCAATACCGGTGCAGGGGGATGCAGTCACCCATGAGGGTGCATGTGAATGGAGGTGAGTACTCATGAGGTGGGCATCAAAGGGAGCTGGGGACCCAGGTCATAACCAGCCAAGGGAGGCATTTTCCTCCTGCAGTGTGTAGTCAATTCGTCAGATACATGGCCAGACTCCGTCATGAGTGGAGAAAAGCTTCCATGGGAGACTGGGAGTTCACACTGGGGATTAATAGATGTGCAAAGACTAAATATGTTTAGGTAGACCCAGGGGAAACAGCCTATACACTTGTCCTATTCTTACTTTCCCAAGGCTGCAGGGCTAGATGTATGCATGGTCAGACCCAGCTTAACTGCCCTCAGGTACTTATACAGTCTTCTAGCTCCTTGTCAGCTGCCTTAAGATGGACATTGCCTGGCATGGGCTACAGAGTCTCAGTATGCCCTTCCTGGAACTGCCATAAGTATTCATAGAGAATACCAAATACTTCCCCTTTGGACATCAGTAACAGAATGAGGAGAGGAATGTTATTTGGTGATAAGGCAAGAAGTTTACACAGAGATGCTGCTTCCATACAACAAAGTTGCTTAAGCACTGGGGCTAGTTTCCAAACTAACCATGAGAGCTAAATGCTATCCCTTGGTTCCTCACATGCAAAGTGTTTGCAGTAAAGCCTTCTCTCCTTTTAGGAAACAGATTTTAAAGGTAGCTTCTATATACAAAAAAAATCACCACAATGACCACTGTATAATTTCTACAGCATGTGTCAGGCTCTTCTGAATGCAAATCTCCATTTTCTCTGTGGAAATGCCCCTCATGTTAGTGATGGGGATCACTGTGGGGTCTGTAGCAAGTGAGGGATGTTAGTTTGCTTAATGTAGCACAGCTAGTGCTACATTCACTGGTCTAAGATGCTCTTCAGGGAGGGGCAGAGAGAATCACCCTCAGGGTACAGCAGGCTGGAGCCAGTGTCATAGAGATTGAATTAATCTGAAGGAAGAACAGTCTCTGGTATGAAGAAACTAAGGCTCAAAGAATGAAGGTAGGATGAGTCAGTTGCTGGTTTGGGATTGGAAATCACAATTTCTACTTCGCTGTCCCTGAAGCCACACTGTGGTGAATGGGGCAGTCCTGTCCATTGGTGATTCTTTAGACTGGGGCATTGACTCAGCAACATGCCAAAATTTAAACTTTATGAGTAATCCAAGGGGTTCCCATGAAGATGTTATGATAACAACTTGTGTATTTCAAAATAGGCATGTGCTTCAGAAAGAGGTGAAACCCCTTGTTCTGGGAGTATGATGAGGGCATTAGTGACTGCCATGTTTCAAGCATAGTTTTATATACCTCTCTTATATTTTATTTTTTGATCTACATCAGAGGGCTCTTTTTTACGTCTTTTCTGTGTGGAAATCTGGAAATCTTTCCATGTTTCTGCTCTAGATTTTTTTTTTTTTTTTCTAATGTTATACATTTTCTGAGGGCTGGTGATTTAAATTATGCTTAAGGTCAGGAAGTGATGCTGTGTACATAATAGCATTTTAGCACTTTCAGTCATGTTTTCTAGCCTCTTCCTAAGAGTGATGTAGTCTCTGTTGGCCACCAAGACCTTGAGGCTACAAAGTAATTTGGCATAAGACTTGGAGAACAACTCTCCAAATTTCCCTTTAGAGGTGTTCTTTTCTCGGCATACCTCATTTCTGTCTCACTGACAACCCAGTTTGCTTTCACCAAGTTCTGCAGGACCTTTTACAGTTTCCTTAAGGATTTACATATATAGTATACAAAAACTATGACTGTAGCTAGGACCAAAGGTGACACAGAACAAAACAGCTGAAGGATTTCTGGTGTGGAAAGAAGGATGCTCTTTCAGTCTCAAACCACAAAAGGGATTCAGGAAGAAGGATGCAATTTCTCTGCAGTAACTCATCCAGAAAAACAAAGCTAATGAGCTTTTTCTTACTACGAGGCTGAAGTTCTCCACTGTTGCAGACTGGTATGGTCTTCACTTAAGTTCTCTGTCCTCAGGGTGCTATCAGACAGAGTCAGGGTGTTCACTTCCTAGCACTTCACAAAAATATAGAGAAGATAAAGGAGTATTTTATCATGTTCCCTGCTCCTTACAGCACTTGATCATTGTTTGACCATGTCCATTTCAGGCTGGCCAAAGGCATTCAAGAAGACTCATTCTTCCAGTAGGATACTTGGATGCTTCTAGGCCTCACACATGGAAGAACCTCCAGGGGCTTTCTCTTCCATCATATGTGGCTGTTGTAAGTTCACACTTGGAATCTCACTGGCAAAAAGGACACTCCTAATTATCTCCTACTCCACGACAGTCTGGCTTCAAAGAAGTCCATTGCTCTGTTCAGAGCTCTGGAGGTGTGGAACAGCCTCTTTTCCCACTTATATTTTACAGGGATAAATGCAAATCTCTCAGAAACACTATGCTCTGACTCAGGCAGATTAAGTGGTGGTGCCTCTAAAGAGCTGTGATGAGATATCATCACAGAATCATAGAAATGTCAGGGTTGGAAGAGACCTCCAGAGGTCATATAGTCCAACCCCCCTGCTGACAGCAGGGACAGCCTCAACTAGAGCAGGTTGCTCAGATCCTTGTCAAATCTTGAATGACCTCACATCTCCAGGGATGGGGCCTCAACCACCTCCCTGGGCAACTTGTTCCAGTGTTCTACCACCCTCATGGCAAAGAACTTCCTTACATCCAATCTAAATCCACTCTTTTCTAATTTGAAACCATTGCCCCTCGTCCTTTCACTCCAGGCCTTTGTAAACAGGCCCTCTCCAGTCTGTCTATAAGCTCCCTTCAGGTACTGGAAGGTGGCTATTAGGTCTCCCTGGAGCCTTCTCTTCTCCAGGCTGAACAATCCCAGCTCCCTCAGCCTGTCCTCATAGGAGGGGTGCTCCAGCCCCTCTGATCATCTTCATGGCCCTCCTCTGGACCTGCTCCATCAGGTCCATGTCCTTCCTGTGCTGAGGGCTCCAGAGCTGGATGCAGTATTCCAGGTAAGGTCTCACCAGAGCAGAG
>VWZY01007782.1:311312-330843 GCA_013399075.1 Chloroceryle aenea | reverse complement strand
TATATATATATATATATATTTAGGGAAAAAGTATTAAGGATCCAACTGTGAGCTATACTGATTTCTATATTTCTTAAGAAAAACCCAACCCAACCAACCAAACCAAATCAAATTGAACCAAAAAGACTCAATAACAAGCTTTAAGGCTGTATTGTCCCGTCTGGCAANTGTATTGTCCAGTCTGTAAAATTGTGCGAGAACAGCATGAGACCGGCAGTACAGGGCTAGGTCTCTTTGGATTCAGCATTTAGAGAGGGGAAGATAAGCAACCAGATTCAAATGACAACAGTAAGTTAGATTGCGATGAGGAGGCATGCTTCCCACCCACTGGGGACTTCTTTGCTCCTTAGAATGAGATGCAGCTGTTTAGGCCTTAGGATGGGGGGGGCGGGGGGAAAAGCAAGAAGAGATTGATTTGGACACAAATCCCTGGCAGGGACTGATGAGGATAAAAGTCTGGAGAGTAACAGAGCTGCATCACAGCCAAGCTGGGGGCTGGGGAAAACACCCCCTATGGAAGACATACAGAGATCACTACTGAAGTACCAAAATTGCAGTTTTTTCCAGGGGTGGAAATAAAAGTGGTTTGTGCCCCTCAGACTAACTCCAGGAGCATCACTCATGCCTGAGAGCATTAGTCTGTGTGCTGACTTATTTCAGCTGGAGACACATTTACAGCTTTGACTTTTTCATGTTTGTGCACTTTATAAAGCTACATTCATATTTTATTGGGCTTTTATAAAAAGTCTTCTTAGGTCTAGCAAAAGAAAGGGAAAGACAAGAGAAGGAGCTTGAGAGAAACAAATAAATACAGAAGGGCAGGCTGAGGGTAAAGCAGAAATAAGCCCCCACAGAGAACTTCTTGACAAAGCTGAAGACGAGGCAGAGCTGTTTCAAAGCGAGTGTCTGATTTAGCCACTTTACATTTATCTGCCAGACCAAAGGCAAATGTACAGCTTTACTAACCAACCCCTCCTTCCCTGCCCCCCAGATCCTACTAAGCTAGCCCCTGCTTGGACATGGAGCAGGATGCAGTACCAATCCACCATGCCAACCATCCCACCAGAGGCATCTCGTTAGCATTACTGTGGCTGAGAAATGAGAGGGAGGTGCAATGTGATTAAAAGTGACAGGGAAGAAAATGCATTTTCCTTTCTATCCAACCTAAAGAATTCAGAACTGCAGATAATTACTGAAACACCTTCCAAAGCAGGAGAGGCTATTCCTCTGCACTCAAGTATCAGCAATGGTATAGGTTAGTGTTCCTGCTGGGACACACTGTTGTAGGGAAAGGAGTATACATTATCCACTATGCCTAGAGTTTCCCCTCTCCTGCAGAGTTTGGCAGTAGATATTAGATTCCTTCTCCATCATTCTGAGGTCCTATAGTCCAAGTTTAAAGGAGCTGGGCATTTCTCTGAAACAATCCTAATCTGCTGTGACTCTTGAAGTCTCTTTCGGCTCACATCAAGGCTGCTGCCTGGTGCATCCCACATCAGCAGGAGGTAACCTTGTACCCAGAGAAAGGAACACCAGAGCAGCTGGGTCAGTAAAACCAAAACCTGCAAAACTAAAATTTCTCTCATAGCAGTTCATAGAACACTGCATACACCCACTCTGAACTCTTCCCAACCCCCCTGGAACAAATGTGACTCTTTTGCAAGAGAACAAACAAACAAGAAAGAGCAAACAAACCTAAAAGCTACGACCTGCAATGTGTCAAAAACCAGGAGAGGTCTGATATGTAACTTTTGCTCCATGACCTTTCTATATGAGGAAATGTTAGATAAAATGTTCTGGTCCTCCTAAGAAGTGGGCCATGCTCCATACAGCACAGAAAGGCAGCCCCTCCAGCCCCCTCATGATCCTCAAGCCTTCAGTGCTGGGATCAGCACAAGGAAGGATGCCAGAGAAAAAGTATGAGATTACCTCTCAGCAAACCCTTTGGCCTGAATCACTGACATCTTTGATTTAAACAGTAATTTAAAACATGCATGATGAGAAGTCAGGGAAAGGATCCAGGAAGGCCTGGGGTCCAGCCAACCTGGTGTGTCTGCCAATTTGCTGTTCAGAAGGTAGTTTTACTAGGAAGGGGCAGGATCATGGCTGAAACCTGTCATTGCCTCAGCTAAGCCACAAGAACCTTATTCAGAAATGACCAGTGATTGCCTGGCTGCTCCAGCACTGCTATTCTAGATTCCTAAAACTCTGGTCTTTCACTCAGCTGCTCTAAAGCAGTGTATGGAAGGATCTGGGAAATCCTACCATACTCTTTCCAGCTGATCAGAAAGCCCTACCAATGTGTGCCCCACGGATTACTCTCCAGACCACTAAGCCAGTGGTAGGTTCAGTGATGTAGCCTGAGGGTGAGGAAGGCATGCAGCATCAGAGGGGAACAGAAGAAATCTGGGTGAAGGAAAGGACAAAGGGAGCAAACATACAAAGGACATGTACCTCAGACAGCCTTATATCCACTTTTCTGTCTCTCCCAGACCACTGGCTTTCCTAAGTGACACTGCCGACACCTGCCTCTTGTCATGAGGAGACCAGAGAGAGCAGGGTATATCCAATTAAACCGACAATGTCCTAATTGTGTGATCTCAAATGATGAAATGTATGACTTTAGATAAAGGTTTCCCAGATTGGACAGTACTCCAAAATCGACTCAGACCCATTCCCAGTGGGACCCCAGATTTAGAAACACCAGTGATTTCATTTTGGTGAAGGGAAAGGTGAGCTCTGATCCAGCTCTGAGCCCAGACTCTGTGACTCAGGTCCACCATGAGTCTCTGATGACAAATTGCCTGTTGGGGTTAGATGCCAATGGTTATTCTCACACAAATTATCTTCTTCCCTGCTAGGCAATTTCAGATTCTGTCCTGATAATGATTGTGTCACTTTTCCTCTTTCACTTGGGTCAGGTTCAGGTTGGAAATTCATTTGTTGGAGAGGGCAGATAGAAGAAGAGGTCTCTCTGACTTGGAATCAGATTCTGTATGATCATGACTCAATGATCATAAATCCTTCAGGGCCTGAAACCTAACAAGGGAATAAAGGAGGAAGCTCTGTCTCTCTTAGATCAAAGGGAGGAAAAAAAGTTGAGATGTAAAGGAGACAAAATGTGCTGCAGGGTATGTGAAAAACAGAGCTCACATACAGTTTGCTGAAGACTGCCAAAATAAGGTTCTTCACAGCCATCCCATACCTACGCAGTACAGTGATGGGAGCGTTTTTAGATAAGATCAGGCCCAGAGAGAGCATGCCCAGCTCTGTTTCTTCTAGCAGAGAAATATGGAAACCCAGCACTGGGAAAACGTTTCTCCATGCCAAGAAGGAGGCAGGGAGTGTGCAACCATACAGGAGTCTCCGCTCCCACGCATCTTCCTGCTCACTGAAACTCTGCCAGGGTATCTAAAGAGGAATTGATTTCTGTGCAGTAAGTAAAAGAAATAAATAGATAGATAAATAAACACAATTACATCCTTACTACCTTGCTCAGTTAAAGAAAGAGAGTGGGACTGGAATCAAATTCAGGAGGAAGTCATCTGCAGGTGCACAGAGCTGGGCATTGGGTGCTGACAGCACTGGTAAACATGATATTTATTCCCTAGGAGAGAATTTCGGACCGCTCTTTGTGAGACCTGTCACTCACTGTCTCCTGCTTTCACTAGTGGAAACTCTCTGTTGCATAAGCTCATCAGGGTCAAACAGCACTGGATGGGTCCAGCTTGAGTTTCCCCAGTGTTTTTTAGTTCTCATTTTGATGAGTTTGTTCCTGAAGGGGTTCAGATTCACTCCAGAAAGGTATCCCCTTGGCTGAATGCAACACACTGGCAATCATTTTACTTCTCTGGTTGCCTGTGCTGGTAGCACTCCTGTTCCCAAGCATTTTGTCAAATGTCCTCTGCAAATGTCAGACTGAACATCCACACAGCTGAGCAGGTCGTTCTACCTGGTCAGTGCCAAATTGCCTAGGGAAAGGACATAAGAAAGTAAGTTACAATACAGTAGAAATACAAAAAGAAATTAAGTTACAAAATAAGTTACATTTTCTAGCTGGGACCTCCCAGCTCCTATTAATCAGATCCTTAAAGAACCTGCTGAGAAAACTGCTCTGCAGACCATTGCACCATTCTCAGTGAATCTTCCTCTTTTCTGCTTCTGATATTCTCAGCATCAGTGGCAAAGGATCTCCTCATGAAAAGTGCATGTAGTATGAAAAAAAAAAGCCACTATCCCTTCAAGCAGCTTCCCCAGACTGACCTTCCTATTTGGGACTGGTCTCTCACAATGATCCACTATTCCTTCCTCCTTTTTCATGGCCTCAGCTGCCCATACACTTGTAAAAATACAGAGGACAGGCCTGTAATCCATGATTTTTCTCCCAATAAAGTAGGCAGAGATCTAGTAATTACATTAGCCCAGCTACTGGAAGTTCAGGAGGAAACTCAGTGATCAGAATCACCTGTGACCCAAACACATGACAGCAAAAAGAGTCTTTCTCTGCCTGCTCTCCCCAAGCATTCAGGCCCATTTCTATTAAAAAACAAATGCCCTTTTCCCTTGTGCATCACCAGTAGAAGAATTAAGACATCTAAGTGAACATTGTTTTTTTACTTTGTCAGCTAAGCTGCTCAGCTGATGTTTTGATGGAGCTAAATTTGTCCTTGTCCTGCTACCAGACTCTAATAGAAGGTAAGACAAGGGCTGGTGATGAAGAAGAGTCAGGGTCAGGAGATTTGCATGTACCAGCTAGTTCAGTTTAATGCAACAATTGATAGCAAACCACAGATGGAATAAAATTGAGGGTAACCCTAGTAGCTTTAACACCTCTTGTGGGGGCCACGCAAGCTTCCCTAGCCTTCAGAGAAGGACAAAACATTCTCTGCTGAGTATTCTTATGCCAGTATTTCCTGCCTTCTTCCAAAGCAGCAGACCTGTTGCTGTTTTAATCCCAGTGTAGGAGAAGAGCTAAAGCCCAGGACTTCTGCATCCAGGAATTTTCCAGAATTGCCACAAGAACCAAATAATAATTTTTAAAAATCAAAAGAAATTGGATATGAAAAGTGGAGATAAAAGTATGAATTCAGCAGAGACATACAGCTTCAGCTACCTGTAATTCTCTTTGCTCGCACTATTACCTTGATGCCTCCTCTCTTTTCTAATAACTCTTCCCCTCACAACCAAGAGCCTGATTGCTCTTTCCTCAAATTGCCTGAAGAGATGACATGGAGATGTTGAACCAAGAACAAGCATTTCCCACCTGTGTGCAGCTGAAAATGGTGAAAATGTCCCTTCTTCAGTTTCAGACCTGAAGAAGGGCCTGAGAGCCTGGAATTGCATCTGGATTTCTAATTGTCATATTTAGTCTAAGGAGAGATGCTGCCACTCTGTCAAAAAACAACTTCTAATAAAAATAAATCATTCCACCTCTGAGTGAAACCTCAAAATGTCCAAATTCACTGGAAGTGGGTTTCTGACCTTTCGATGTGAATGATGAGCTGGCACATTTCCCTGGGAAACCTTGCTTTCAGGCAGTTTGTCAAAGTCAACCTGTAGAATCTCTCTAATCTGGCTGGTGGTGTTTCCAGCCAAAACCCCCCTCCTGCCCCACTCCAGCCCTCTCTGTTACAGTCAGAGAAGAAAGGATTAGTGAAATGGGAGGATCCCTTCTTACTTTTGGAGTGGAAATGAAACCAACATTAGCCTATTTAAAGAGGATCTTCACCTGAAGGCTCACACCAAGAGCAAATGCCAAACAGACCTAGGGTTATCTTTTCCTAAAAGCTATAAACATGGCTCTAGTAGGAAAAAGAAGAAGAAGAAAAAAATATATAATAATGAGAGAAGGAAAAAAAAGAAGGAAGATTGAAAAAAAAAAAAGGCAGGTGCTATTTCATCAGAGTTCCTGACTCAGCGACTTTCTGACTTTCTTTCAAAGCTTTCCATTACCAGTGTTTGCTGAGTTGCTCTGGGCTCAGCTGCAAGGCAGGCCAGAAAGTACATGTATGAGCCATTATTGCTAGGCTGGCTCTGAAAGTCTTCTAACTATGTCTGGATGCTCTTGTATTATCTGAGCCTCCTGGCATGCTCCCAAGGGGGCTTCTTGTTTGCACTTCCACCTGTTTGAAAATCTGTCACATCTCAGCCTGAGAAATATGATTTGCAGTGCCATAGCAACTACTTTTTCTTGATCTGACAGGGAGGGCAAGGTTACAGAGGCCTGAAAGTGCCCCTTGCATGTCTGGTTGCAATGGATAGAAACCACTTGAGCCTACTGATCACATGTATAACCTGTGATTTTAATTTTTTTTTCTGGCTTGCTATCTCCCACCCTTATGGACTTAAATCACCATACCTGTGGCAGTGGGTTAGTTCAGAAGTCTGGGTGAAACGTTTAAACCCGCTTTTGAAACTTAGAAGGTGCCCAGCTTGTATCTCTGTTGCTTAGCTGCAAAATGCAAAGACATTGCATCTACCCAGACTAAAATCATCTTGAGTCCTAGGGGTTCTAAACAGAAATTTGCCCTTCTGTTCCCATGGTAAGAACATTAAGTTATCTAAGGGCAACCTGCTTATCTGTTGTTTCTCCTGAGGAGGGGTGTGAGGCAGAAGGTGCTGTGTGCTTCTCCAGTAATGCTTTCTTAGAGCAACAAGGAGAGTGACGCCAAACTTGTCTTTGAGCATCTTCAGTGTTTGCAGTGAAGGAAAGATCTCTGACCAGAAAATAGGTGTGGAATTTGGTTAATCTCTACCATTATTAATGAATCAAAGAATTCTCTACCTTTGGGCTGGGCACTGTTGCTAATCAGCACGCAGTCATCAGTACAAAATGTCCCTGCTGGGTCTTCTAGCGGAAGCCACACTAATCGGTCCTTTCTCAGTTGTTCCGTGTCCTGTGCCATGTAACTATGGCCAGGGAGCAGAGGCCAGGCTCTCCTGCCAGTGCTACTACTTGTGACACAGTCATCCTGCAGTGTCAGCAGGAATGTAAACGTTTGGCAAACACAAAGGGAACAAAGCCACCTGAATCTTTTCCCTGGAAAGGAGCCTGGCAGGAACCACAGGAATGTTCCTCGAAGCACAGTACCAGAGAGAAACCGAAAAGGATGAAATCCTTAATACCAGTGACTGGTTTCAGGCTTGAGTCTCTACAGAAAAGGTGTTGCAGGGGGGTATGAAAGGCAAGTTGAGCACCAATGAGAGGTGTCTCTGAATGTCAGTACTGTTAGGATGGATGAGTGGTTTCCCTCAGGGGAAGCACCTACCCTTCCTGAAGAGGCTATCTGCCAAGTGTGACTTTCCCCTGCTCTGTACAAATGCTGTCTGAGAGGTATGGATTTGAACAGTAGTAGGCTGATCTGAAAGCAGAGCATTTGCTGTATAATGGACAAGGAGATCAGAGCCATGTTATCCCCAAGAAATGAACTTGGCTTTGCAAAGGGGACTAAGTATTTACAGGGCTGCTAAAAACTTGTGCTTCCCCAAAGAAAAATATTAGCAAGCAGGGAAGAATGGCAGTGGAGCCAATTAAAAACACACGCCAAGGCAAAAAGAGAGAAAAAAGAAAACAGATTTTTTACAAAATGTCTTAAAAATATAAAGTGGGAGAATCCAGACTTCTTTGACATAAACAAGGAGGCAATCACAGTGCAACACAGGTGTCCAGGCCCTGAGGGAAGTCAGTGGAGAGGGCAGCCAGGCAGCAAAGACAGTAATTACAGACTCCATTGAGGGTATGAGCACTGATTTGGAGATATAAGTCCAGCTTGGCTATAAGGATGCCATTTGGAGTCATGCCATGGAGGAAACTCTGAATAAATATTGGCTATCACTACACACAAACATGGGAGGAGCTGGACCCTCTTTTCCAGCTCTGACACCAACCTGTGCCTGAGCCTGTGCCTCAGTTTGCCCACCAAGATTCTTCCCTGAAAATAATCAACTGATCAACTTCGTCAGATGTTCTGAGAGCTCTGTAGGGAAAGCAAATCTAAAAGTAGGAAAGATATAATTTTGAATATGCTAAAATAGCTATCTAGTATTTGATTCTTCCTTTATGAAATTCTTTACTCAAGAGGCACCATCCTTTGCTCTGATGATTCCAAAGACTTGACAAAGCTGTCAGTCATGGGTACCACTGTGCCCACTGGGGAGTGATGGATGTATGCACTTGTTTAGAAAATGCAAAAGCTCCCTAAGCCATGTCCAAAACAAACCATTCTTCAATGACCCCACAACACTGACCCTACAAATTTTATGGCATGGGTTGTTTTCTTTCCCTCTTTTTTCCTGTTTTATGCCATACTTCCCTATCAAAATATTGCTTCAAAAATAAAACTATTGTGTCCTTGTGTCTGGGACGAGCCAATTTAATCAGCTGCTGAGAGGGGTGGTCCCACCTTAGCACTTGAGATGGCTTACACAGGTTCTGGAGTAACAGCCTTTAAAGTGAAGAAAATGAAGATGAAATGGCAGTTGTTCTGAGAGAAAATATGGCAGTGTCTGTGAGATGGGAGTTAGAAACTTCTGTTTTGACTGAACTTTCCCAAACAACATGATACAGAGAAAATCTTAAGAATCTTCATTGTGCTGATGCAATGAAGAGGTGAATGCAGAGAAAGTGGAAGAAGAGGATTTTTCATGGGAATAAAAATCTGCCCATACCTTGGTTCACTTGGGTGTAATAAAGGACTTAGTCAACTTTATTTTAGCTGTCTGTGATGTGGAGGTTGCCATCCAAACTAGTCTCTCCAGCCACCTTTAGGGAGGAGAAATAGGCATTTTTAGAAACAATTCACCTGCAGGAATGTAGGTAGTTTTGGATGTGGTAATCCACACCCAAGCATTTACTGACTCTACTGATTAAATCCCAATGGTCTGTAGAGAATGATTAACGTAATTAATTGAGATGGGGCTGTCAGCACCATGCCTCATGAGTTGCATCGAAATTCTGTCAGTCCTTGGGCTGCAAGCCAGTGCCATACCACCACCAGCTGGGATTGCAGTTTAGGCCAGAACAGTGATGGAGCTTCAAGATGTCCTGCACTGCAGTCAGGGCAGAGATGCATCAATGATGGATGGAGAGGGATACACCCCAAAAAAAGGAGGAAATATGACCCAGGCCTCTGTCTACTTATGCTGTCATCAGAGAAGAGTTGTGAATCTGAGCCAGAAGGAATTTCTGGGAGCTGGATGTAGCTTGGGGTAGAGCAATGCTCTGGGGTGAGCTGTGAATGAAAGGGGAGTCAAGCTGGTTATGCCTTAAGGATTAGGAGTCTTGCAAATGAGCTGGTTAAGATTTTTTTTTCTTCTGAATTTACCTGACATCAGCCACTCTCAAGATACTTGCAAGGTACTTGGCTAGGAAAAGTACAGGTGTGTTCCAGTGCAGCTGTGCCTATCCTGCTCAGTCAGGGGCTTGAAAGAGTTATTGCCTCTTCCAAGAAGAAAGCCATCTGCTCTGGGATAGGAGAGATTGATGGAAGTGAGGAGGGGCTTGACCTAGAGGGCTTGTATGGTCTAAGATGAGCTGGGAGCCAGCAGTATTGTGGGTTTTCCAAATGCCTGACTCAGCTTTTGACCTTTGGCAAATCATTGACCTGTGTCAGAGCAGCTGGAAAGTTGAATAAAACTTAGTCTGTCAGGAAAAGTAAAGATGCTGCATTGAGCTGATCTGTCATCCTTCTGTATTTGGGCAAATCTTGGTTTAAAGGTACGCACACCCTAATATAATGTGCCTTCTTCAGGGAATTATGTGACTGGATCAACCCGTCTGTTGCTGCAATGGAGTAACATAAGGAAGGAATGGGAGATGAAATGAACTGTGATTAGCTCTGTGATAAAGACACATTTAATTTAATAAAGCAAGAATATTGATGGATTTTTTTTTTTTTTTTATTAACTATCCAGTTAGTATTTCTCATGAGGAGGTAGAAGAAATTCTAAAGATAAGTTGCAAAAATAATTTTTCTCTCTTTTAATTAAGTTTTAGAAAGGAGTGTTCTGTTCAGGAGGGTTGGGGCTGGAGGAGCAATAATGGGAATAAAGCAAAGGCGGGGATTCCACACCTGGTATTATTGCTGATTTCTTACATGGACTGGGGCAGGATGCCCAGCCTCTTCCTCTTCCCATACTCCAGCTATAAAGCAAGGCAACCATATTTGAGTGGAAAAGTTTTCAAACTGTCCATTCACATATACATTGGAATATGATGCAGCCAATCCATGAAGTCCAGTCATACAAGAAGGACGTGGATGTGCTGGAACGTATCCAGAGAAGGGCCACGAGGATGACCAGCGTGATGGAGCACCTCTCCTATGAGGACAGACTGAGAAAGTTGGGTTTGTTCAGTCTGGAAAAGAGAAGGCTTCAGGGAGACCTTATTGTGGCCTTCCGGTATCTTAAAGGGGCCTACAAGAAAGCTGGGGAGGGGCTTTTTAGGTTGTCAGGCAGTGATAGGACTAGAGGGAATGGATTAAAACTAGAGAGAGGTCGATTCAGGCTAGACTAGGAAGAATTTCTTCACCATGAGGGTGGTGAGACACTGGAACAGGTTGCCCAGTGAGGTGGTGGAGGCCCCATCCTTGGAGGTTTTCAAGACCAGGCTGGATGGGGCTCTGAGCAACCTGCTCTAGTGGGAGGTGTCCCTGTCTTTGGCAGGGGGTTTGGAACTAGATGATCTTTAAGGTCCCTTCCAACCCTGACAATTCTATGTGGATGCTCTGAGGCTATTGCAAAGGGAATCAAAAGCTCTAGAGATCTCTGAATGGAAGATAATCTCTTCTTTCCTGATTTTTATTCTCATGACTACTCAAACAAGAATTAAAACCTGGCCTTCCTACAGCTATACTTTCACCACTGTTTTCCAGCTTCAAGTGAAGTTTGCATTAGCTGCTAGTAGATTGACTCACTTGCCTTGGATTATACAGGAATGTCAGGTACAGAAAGATATCTGTGTACAAGACTAGGCAATGCAGTCTTGAACACTGATGAGTTCTCCTTTCTGCTGCGCATCACATCAAGTCCAGTGGTGTTAAATGTGAGAAGTTATGCCTGTCTGAAAACAAAGATAACTCCCAATTTGTGTTGATTGTCCACAGGGCTACAGAATAGGACTCAGTTATTCAGTTGAACTGTGATGAACAGTAAAGTTACATTGTTTCCAGTCTGACAGTAAAAGATTCATGGGAGAGATAGGAAATGAGCAGAAAAATGCTCATCACTAGGTTCCCTAGCCATGTTACATTCATTAGCAAGCCCTGAAAGCAAGTGTTTGACTCATAAATGTGGGACTGCCTTCTGTTCTTCACTGACCCTTTAAACAGTTAACAGTGCTCTGTATCTCCCCTGCAGCAGAAGCAATTCCCAGACATTGAAGCATTTCCATTGCAAAACACAGCTTGGGATTCTGGACTGGGTTATTTGTTTGGAAGAACGTAGACAAAATGAAAGTGTAGCAAACTCATACCAGATTGGATCCACTTCAGAAGCTGCCAAACATCTGCCAGTGCTGTTGGGTCAGAAGAGCTTGCCAGGCCTTTCCCTGGGGCAGTGGGTAGGTTTTAATGCGGGAACCTGCGATTTGGAGATGAACTGTACAGCTAGCCTGGAACAGAATATGCTGTCTACTGCATTTTCCCACTTGCAAGTATATAAACATGCCCCCTATCCCCTTTGCAGGCTGAATGCAGATGATCTAGAGCACATGGACAGGAAAAATGCCACTGAGCAATTAGCAGTTGCTGCAGCACTTCAGACAAAAGAATATATGACAGTAGGGACTGAAGGAAGAAGAAGAGAAAAAAGAACAGAAAGCAACAAAAGTTTGTGGGATTCCATGTAGCTCAGTGCCCTGTGAGGGGTACTCAGTTCTTAACCTCTGTGGCACCTCTTTTGGTCCCACTCTGCTTAGAAATATTTGTGAGTGGAAACTGCTGTAGTCTGGGGAAGAAGAAAGGTTTTAATAGCCTAGGTGAGCAGGCTATCTCACTAAGATAGTAACTTAGATGTTAGCTGTAAAAGTAAACTTTTAAAAACAAGTGAGATGTCCAGTCAGTTGGGGATCTTCAGCTACAGAATGAGAATTTCTGCTTACTTCTGCCTTAAAAAAAAAAAAAGGAAAAATAAGAAAAAAAAAGGGACATTAAAACAAACAAACAAACAAATAAACCAACCAAAGAAAAAAGTGAGCAAGATCTCTAGCTCAGGCAACTGGGGACCTTTCACCAGCCTGAAATGACTTAAGAAGAAATAAAAAACCAAGCAAGTTGAATGGGATACTGAGGTTCAAACCTCTTTGCAAATAAACATAAAAACCAGGGGATCTTTATTTGCTGGATTTAGATCTGAAAGGAATTTCATTGTTAATACATATAAAAGACAGTGAAACATCTTCCTCTCTTCAGAAACTTATGAGAACTCACCTTGTAAATCTGTACATTTGGAAAGGTACAAACCCTTCCATATGTTGTTAGTAACATATGTCAGCTTCCTCTGATCTCACATTTGTATAAAAGGGAGCTTTCCTGATGTTATTACAAGTCAAGCAGAGACAACACTAAAAAAATCCAAGAAAAGTCAGATTAAGTTGGTAAACTACAATGCAAAGGACATTGAAAAGAACTTCCTCTGGGACTGCTTGAAATTTTCCATCAGAATATTTTTCAGTGGAAAATTTGCCTGTCAGTGTAAGCAAAATTGTTTTAAGTTATGACCAATCTCTCAACAAGGCTTCAGACTGTGGCAGGAGGCCTGGAGATTCATTTGGCAAATCTTTGGACAGTGTCTCCTAGAGGCTGTCACTGCAGAGCTTTATGACCCCATTCTACTCTAGCAGCTGGGCTTGCCATGTGAAGTGCGTTTCTCACAAAGCACCATGGTGATAGAACTTCCATTGTGCACGTCATTGTCTCAGAAAGAGAGAGGACCATGCTATACCATGAGAGATGTGGGCAAGCCAGGAATGTCAGCTCACAGAGAAGGACAGTGACACAAAGCATACCAGCTACCACTCCCATGGGGGAGCATTTCTGAACTGAAATGGAGGGCTCTTGGCCAAGCATTTTCATTGTTTGGTGAAATATCAATATTTTCCACGGGAAAAGAAAACAAAAACACACCACCACCACCAATAATAATAAGAACGTTTTTCAGCCCAGCTTTATCCAGTCAGAGTTTGAAATACCCCAGGGACTGAGTTTCTATTAAGAGAAGTCTTCCAGGGACCCACAGAAATTGAGGGTGGGAACCACATATTTCTTGGGTCTATTCAGGCCATTAGACCAGGACTACCAGAGAGGTCAGGGAAACCCATCCATGTGTAGTTCAGCCTTGGACTGGATTAGCAATTATCAGGCAATGTCAAACTACATCAGGCCTAAACCCCATAAAACTTATTGTGGACAAGCAAATATATTTATGTTTAAGGCACAGATGTATGGTGGTTCTGGCAAAGCCCACCATGAGAAATGAGGTAGTGAGTGTCTTGGTATTAAAATGACTCATAATGAGTTTCATCTTCTTAGGTCCTGCTGTCTCTCTCTTGCTCCAGAAAGTCCCTGTTAAATTACCTATTTCAAGGGCTGAGCAGGTCTTGAGCATGAACAGTTAACACTGCAAGATCTCAGAAAGGCAAGAGTGACCAAGAGTGAAAAAGAGTGAAAAGAAGGGAGAGAAATTTGTGTCTGTAAATTGCAGAGACACAATACCCACCTTGCACTTATGCTCAGTTTCAGATTTCTGTTTAACATCATATGTCCCATTTTTCATAAGTGAATTAGCCAAACAATGGACAGATAATATAAACAAATTGTCTAAGTCAGTGAACACATTCAATGGGAGTTAGCTGGCCATGGGAGGGAGGGGAAATGCTGAGGAGGGCTTTACTAGTAAGTGATCCTTCCTTGATATACTTACCTGTGTTCCAGGTAAGCTCGGAAATAGAAAATTGAAGCCAATGCCCTGGGAATTCTTCACAAGAGATTTTATATTCTGTGTCCATTTGCAATTACACCTGCACTCTGTCATTTTAGTCTCCTTGGGCTGGGTTCAGAGACCTTGAAATCTTGATGTTTTTTCATATGAAGTGATATTCATAAGACATTTCATCACTGCAGAGGTCCCTAATTGCGCTATGTCAGGATCTCAAAGATAAAAGGCAGCCAGAAAAAAAGTACTGGCAGCTTTCAAGCAGCAAGTCCTCATCTTCACCTCTGGAAGTCCTGAAGCTGCAGACTGATGGAAGAATAATACATTCCCAATACACCCTGTTCATAATCTTCCCCCTTGGCATCTGCTATTAGCCACTGTCAGCAGTGGTGTTACAGAAACACAGAATCACAGAACTGTCAGGGTTGGAAGGGACCTTAAAGATCATCTAGTTCCAACCCCTCTGCCAATGGTAGGGACACCTCCCACTAGAGCAGGTTGCTCAGAGCCCCATCCAGCCTGGTCTTGAAAACTTCCAAGGATGGGGCCTCCATCACCTCTCTGGACAACCTGTCGAAGAAACATGAAACAGTGAGGACCAATTAGACCTCCCTCTTCAGTCTGTTCTTGGAGGAAAACAGAAGCTTGTGCCATATGGTGTCCATCTAGATCTCATTTCCATTGTGCTGCTAATACACTAAAAAAAAAAAAAAGTAAAATGTTTTCCTTATGTCTTTGAGGATACTTCTCAGTGGAGCAGTTGTCACCATAAAACATATTTTCTTGGTGATTGACTTCCTTTCTCCCTCTGCTAGCTCTGTGTACAGTAGTTCAATGTTGCTCTCTTCTTTCGTTCAACTGTTGAACTGAAAGGAGACACCTTATCCAGCACAGTAGTCACTGTGTGAATTCACACTGTGAATAAAGCTGAGATCCTCCCTCTCTCTGTATACAACTGCCTGGCAGCTAAGGGCAGGATTACAGCTCAAGTTGAACATACCTGAAACTTGATCAAGCTCATTTGCATCCTGCTTTGCGGGATATCCATCAAAATTTCTGGTCCACTTTTACAGCCTGAGCTCCCAACTGAAACTCCTTACATCACACTGATATTACCCTCAGGATGAAAGCCTGTTGAGATATGACTTCCAAAGCCAGAGCCACCACCACACTGCAGTGGGGATGCTCTTTTTAAAATGCAGCTTGGCATAAGGAAGCTGTACAGGGGCATTCATCCAATGGAGTGAAATGTCCTCCCCTATTCCAGTTCATGCCTGAACAAGCTGACCTAAAACTTTCTGACCCCAGCAGAGATGTAGGGTAGATGCCTTCCAAACCTCAGTATTTGGCAAGCAGTATAGCCATAGGAGAAAAAGCAGTTCAAGTGCCTGTTGACATTGCTTGAGCTGACTAAGCTCAATATTGTCTGATTGTTCAGCTGAACTCCCCTGCCTGTCCATCTGAATCGACTGGTTGTCTCTTAGCTCAGACCTCAAGAGCCCCAAAATCATGCAGCTTATTTGGCTGCAAGGTAATAACATTTCTGTGGGAGGGCTTATCCTTCTTGTGCAAAATCTTCTTCACACAGTTTCCTAAGGAAGATAGGCTTGTATTGTCTGCATTTGTATGTCCCAGTCTGTTCCCTTCCAAACAATTGTCAAACCTGTTGGACAAGTGGTAAGTGTTCTTAGAGATTTTCTGAGATACAAGCAGAAAAAAAAAAAAAAAAAGCATCCAGAGAGAGATACAGAGAGATACTTGGTAGCACAAGTTCATGTGTTTAAAATTAGAGTCCTGAGAACAGGAAAAGTTTCAAACAGAGGGCTTCATTAATCACCAGACACACATCAGTGGAAAATAAGACATCAGTAGTACTATATGAAAAAACAGGTTGGTTTGTTTGGTTTTTTTGTGGTTTTTTTTTTTTTTTTTGTGTTTTGGTTTTGTTTTTGTTTTTGTTTGCTTGTTCGGTTGTTTGGTTTGGTGTTTTATTTGTTTTGAATCTATACAGCACCTATCATGGTGGTGTATAGCAACACACTTACAATAACACAGTGGGAGAGCTGGAATGCAGAAAAGATCATGAAGAGGGGAGAAACTGTCCTAGCAGGCAGCTTCTTCATTTCCCATCAGTTTCTAACACCAGGCCAATTCAGGGTGGAGGAGTGAGGGAGCAGAAAGTGAAAAGTAGAAAAGAAAAAAAGAAAATCCCACGACCCCAACAACAAAAACCTCAAACGAACCAAGAAAGCAGTAGTATGTCCAGAGACATTGCTTCTCAGCTGAAGGCCCTGTTTTCATACCTCTCTCTGTCTTGTGTCCCAGACTCATGTCACCTCCAAGACTGAAATACTGGTTTCTTATGCGGAATATTGAGTCTCTTGGGTTTTGGTAACATTTTCCAGCTTTCTAAGGTGTTTGCTTAAATGGGTAAGGAAATAAGAAGAAAGGCTGACTCCATGGGCTGGGACATTGGTTACCACTTACTTCGTAGTGACAATACACATAGAATAAGAAGAAATAAAGCAGGGATTACATGACCCAGATTGCCTTTGTAATTAAAGGTGGGAGGGATCAGGTAACGACTTCCCAAGCATTGTCCAAGGAGGGAGCATAAGCAAGCAGGCAGTATGAAGTGCTCACAGTAGGGCTTGAAACCATTCTTTAAAAGTCCTTTGCCTTTCTGCTTTTTCTCTGCTTTGTTTCAGCAACTCCATCCTTACTGTTCCGACATTCCCTGAGACCCCCTCAGTTTTAGCTTCGTGCACTGCTGAAGGGTATCATGCCTACCAGGAAGGAAAACAGACCCCAAAGTCTGGACTTCAAAATGCATCCCCAAACCTTGCCTTACTCAGATTAATTCAGCTCGGTTACTTCCCACTTCTTTTATTTTCTTTCATATTAATCCTGTTTCTCCCTTCTATCCTTTACCCCCCCTCCTTCTCCCTCTCACATTTATCCCTTAATCAAATCACTATATGCTCTTCTCAGCAATTCTTCTCTAAATCCCTCCGGCGGGTTAGAAGCCCCCTGAGGAAAGATCTTTTTTTGGCAACTGAGTTGAGATAGGAAAGAGGTCTTTGACAGAAGCACACTACATTGCAGAAAGTTTTTAATCCTTCCAGATGCTTTGTCACAAACTGTGCTTTTATGCTGGTGCACTTTTAAAGGCAGCCAGGATATGTGCAAAGGTCAGATCTCAGAGCTGGGCTGGAAAACTCTAAATTGCTCTTGCCTTTGATTCTTGTGCTTTAAAAGCACTCTGAAGTTTAAATAAATGGATTAGAAATGAGTTAAAGAGCAGGGTGCTTAATGCTTCTGCTTAAATCTATAGCCTCAAGCCACAGCACTTTGGGTGGTGAGATCCTCTTAAACCTCACCAGCTCAGCAAGCTCCGAACAAGTCAAGGCTTGGATGCAGATGTCTGGGGAGATGCAGATGAGAGAGACCAGAGAGGTGGCACTGGTCCTTCTACATCACCACAGAAGCAAAACCCAAGGTGGTGAAATGGGCAGCAGAGCATACACTAGACCATCTTTCTGGCAAGGCATCAGTATGACAGCTATTTGCTATTAATACTAAAATTTTGACACCTTTTTTTTTTTTTACTTTGTTTTAGGATTCATGATTTTCAGACTTGTTTCCAGCTGGGGAAAAGGGGCAGCAATGATAATATGGTGGGCTAGATATTCTCAGGAGACTCAGCTGCCTTGAAAGCCCATTCTGCTTCCTGTTGTTTATTGTTGTTGGATGGCGATAGCACAGCTGCTATGTTAAATCTTAGAGGTAGCTGCATTTCCAGGGCTGGATGAAATGATTGCTGTAAATGCCAGCTTGGCAGCTATTCCAGCTTTCCTTGAGGCAGGCTCTTACCCCCTGCCTTTCATATGGCTTTGTTCTGCTAGGGAAGAGCAAAGCATTTTGTAGCTGCTATTGAAATAAGTTTCTCAACCTTTTAGGATAATCCCTGTTGTAAAGTGGAGCAGTTGAGTCAACGAGAGAGTAAATCACTTGTACAGAGCACAGGGTGAGCCAATTTGTTTATTGCTGAGTTTCTTTTTATCTCTCAGCACTGTCTTACCTGTGTCTAGCATTCCTACTCATGACCCCATTTTTTTTTGCAATATGACACCAAAGATATTTATTTCCAGTTCATACTGAGACACCAGGAGGTGAAAGGAACTCAGCCGCAGTGACCCGGGTAAATCTGTGGAAGGAGGCACTGATGGTTAAAATCCTGAATTTTGGATGCCCAGCATACACCTCACCACATGCATAAGAACAGCTCAACTATGGAGGGAGCAAGGAATGGGTTAGCCCAGCTTCCAGAGCTCACACACTCTTCTCTTTGCAGCAGGCTATAAATTATGCAGCATTTAAAGATGACTTTTTAAAACCCTGGCTTTAAAGCTTTTATTTATAACTCCCACACTGATATTTTTCAGACTTGTGACAGCTCCTACCTTTGCAAGCTGGGGACATGCCAAGCACCTGGTCTTTTCTGTAATGGCCCATACCCCCAGACCAAGCTCCCTCACCTCTTTTTTAAGCAACACTTTGGATATCTCGGGGAGATTTTTATTTATAGGAGAGACATAAAAAACCTAGTGGATGAGAATGAGGATGGTTGAAGAGAAAAGTAGCAAGTGTCCATTTCATGATGGAAAAAGTAAGTCCCTGGGAGCAGCCATGAGCTCTTAGTGATAATTAATATAAAAGCAGTATGAACTCACATAAACCAGGTTAGACTCAAACTAGCCAAAATGGAAACTGATAAAGGAAAACATCTCTGGAAAATTATGAGAGAGGTGGTACTTGTCCTGCCCAGGAGGGACTAAGCTCACTATTGGCAGAATCGGGTGTGTCCGTGTGGGAGAATTTGGCAGCTTCATGTTGGCAGGCACATACCAATTGCAGGACCCTGGTGGGTTCTGTGCAAAATACAGCTAGTACCAGGACTTTCATTATTGTTTATTTATTTATTTAATCTCTCAACGTTAGACAGCTCAGCCACGAGGGAAGGCCCATATCTTGAGCTGTAGCTTGTGTAAAGGAGCCTTTGTGATGCCTCCTAAAGTGAAATACCTACAGCTGCAGCTCAGTCCTCACTTTGGGATCTAGTCATGCCTAGCTGTGGGATTCCCTGTATGAGACAGAAGCATATTGTAAATAGGATGACCAAAGCCCAGCATATGGAAAAAAGCCTCTTCTTTTGGTAGGTGAGGTTGTTCTAGAACCATGCTATTACTTCTAGCTTCAGGAGCATATCTAGGAAGAGAAATACCTGCCTAGGCCATACCACCAGCCCATAGGAAGATGACTTCTGGAAACTGAACACAGCAGGACAGGGAGCAGCATCTTCTGGCAATTCAGCTATAAGGATGTGCTTGCAAAGAGACCCATTTTTTCCCTTGCTGATTTCCATGGCCTCAGAGACTTGTAATATCTTTGGCACTGAGTGCAGTAATACAAGAGAGAGCCCTGTGCTCTTGGTGGGGCTTGCTCCTTCTCCCAGCCTGAGGAACATTTCTGCACCCTGGGGTGGACATGCTTGCATTGCCATAGGAGGACAATTTGGCTTTGTGAAATCTTTCAAAGTTTT
>VWZY01007782.1:212313-311303 GCA_013399075.1 Chloroceryle aenea | reverse complement strand
AAAACACAACACAAAACCAAACAGGCATGTGAATCATAATCATGTCAGAACATCTGTTTTCGGCTCTCTGCTTTTATTCAGATGTCTCTTCCTTTCTTGTCTGAAGTGACCAGCAGGTCTCAGAGTTCAGAAATCTGGCTGGAGAAAAAACTTGCTTGAAATCACTTTGTCCTGTCCCCAGAAATGCCCCAGGCTTTAAGGGAACGGTACTTTTCAGCAAAAGTAAATTTAGTTGAAATGCTTTGACCATCTCTAGACTATTCTCAGTGGTACCAGGCACTGCAGGCAAAACAGAGACATCTTGGCAAAATTACACCATTGAAATTGCCGGCAGAAGAGCTCAATTTAACACCCACTAATTGTTGCACAATAGTTACAGGAATAAATGGAATTTGTTAATTATAGGCATGCCAATGAGTAATTCAAGACTGGTTTAAATAATTATTCCTATCTTCCCAATAGGCTGTGGTGATTATTAGCTTGCTGGCTGTTTCTCTTGACTGTTCTGCTTCAAATAGAAAGGAGGTGAGAGACATCTATGAAGTGAGCCATGGTACTCCTTAATGAAATGCTGTTCCTAGGATGCTGAGACACAGTTACCCTGGACTGCTGTTGGTTGTTGGTTTTGACCACAGAAATGTCACATACAGTGAGGTGGGTTGCCAGCAAACTCTTGGATCAATGCTGTGCCAATGAAATTAAATTCATACTTTCTAGTGTGTTCAATTCCTGAAGGAAGGTGTAAGAATGACAGGTGCCACATATTCAAATCCTCTATTATAACCACATGAAAAACTCAACTGGTTGGAGAACACAACTTTCTTCCCTGGGACATAGCAAAGCTCCTCCTCCCCAGCCTAAAAAAATGCTCTCTACTGTCTCGGAAAGACTCTCTCTTGTTTTGTTTTTGCAGTTTCACCACAAATTTCTCTATCTGACGCTTTCAAATCTCCCAATAATTTCTCACTCTTCTTCAGTTAGGTGGCTATGTCCCTGATGCTTGGTTCATGTCATGCCTTTCTTGGACCACAGGGAAGAGATACCTCAGGAAGACACATGAAGAATCAGCTTAACTGGTCTTCTGAATGCTAAACAGTAAAAATTGCAGACGAAACACACAAAAATGGAAAAAAAATGAAAACACACTAAGCCAAATTTCATTCTTTTTCATGATCTGCTCATCTAAAAAGACTAGTTTTGTGAAGGAAGTAAGAGAAATGCTCAAAATATTAGAGAATAAGATGGTTTGTGCCAAGAACATCATTTTGTCATCAGAATTCTTAATATTTCTGACAATTGGTCTTATGAAATCAAGGGAACTGCTGCTGCTGAAGCAGCCACCTGATGGCCATCTAATGGAAAACAGTAACAGTACAAACTGGTTCTGTGTGAGAAATATTATTATCTGTAGGATTTGCTGTGGGAGTTAAGGAAGGCAACACACAAACAAGAGTTAGAAAAATAGAAGACTAATTTTCTTAACACAAATGTAGGTGAGTGGCTGCAAGTTTCAAGACCTTACGTCCGTAGCTGCTCTCATAAAATAGTATCTTTTAGCACTCCAGAAAACCCTTCTCTACCTTGCACTAAAACACTTGTTCACTTGGTGGGATGTGGGAGACAGGAAAGGACAGGACAGAAGTGAGAGAGGATAACATTAATGGTAGAGGCAGCTTGGTTCCTTGATACGCAATCCTTCTGTGGAGGGAGCAATTCTTCTGCACCAGCAAAGATTCTAATAGTTTGTGAAAAGCATATGAACCTGAGCAATTTCTTTCTCATTGTTGGGATAAGTTAGAGTGCCATAAATTATGCTGAAGCTGACTACCACCCCCTGCTACTCTGGTCCATTACTCATGTTCTCAGGTGGATTCTCTTTCTGTGTCCCATCTCACAACAAGGGAAACAAGTATTTTAAAAAGTTCTTCCTTTTCTTGAGCCCTAAGCAGAAAACCAAATCCTTTTCCACTCTCTCCTCAGTGCACCTCATTGCTCTGACAGCAGTACTTCCTCTCTCAGCTATTCCCTGCTCATTTACACATTTACATTATGATTTCTTTAAATTACAGCCAGTAAGTGAGCTGCCTAGGTTAGGAGCACAGATAAGCTGAGGTCCCCATTCAGTCAGTGGAGAGAGACCAGGGCCTTCTGGCTGTGCCTCAGGTGACCTTTGTAACCCTCAGATGGTTTCTCTTTCTGTTAACTGTAGAGGGAGCTGAAAGCTAACAGGATCTTAATTGATATGGTTGAGGTGAGATAGAGCTGGACAGTTGCATGGGCATGACTGGACAGTTCAGGCCATGACATCCAACAGAGCAGCATTTGAACAGCTCAGAAGAATTCAACTGTTCCAAAGAAGCAGCAGAGAAGAGGACATATGAAACAGACCTAAAGGGGAGGAAAAAACAGGCAAACAATTGCCTATTGTTGAAATATAAGCATCTTTCCTTACACTTACATGAGGAATCTGAAGACAGCAAAGAGCACGGAATGTAGAGGATCCCCAAAGACAGGGGAACAGCTAAGTCTCAATTCATTAAACTTCAGGGGATTTTACTAATCCTAAATTTACCACCATGGAACCTAAACTTCTCTTTTTCTGTTCATCTGTACTACAAAAAAAAAAAATAATTATAACTTTCTAGTTGTCTTCACAGAATCATAGAATTACTGCGGCTCGAATAGACCTCCAGGATCATCAAGTCCAGCCTATGACCCAACACCATGACATCAGCTAGACCATGTCACTAAGTGCTACATCTAGTCTTTCCTTAAAAACCTCCAGGATTGGTGACTACACTACCTCCCTGGGCAGGCCATTCCAGTGTCTAATCACCCTTTCCCTGAGGAAGTGCTTCCTAATATCCAACCTAAACCTCCCCTGGTGCAACTTCAGGCCATGCCCTCTCATCCTGTCACTAGCGGCCTGGGAGAAGAGCCCAACACCCACCAGGCTACAACTTCCTTTAAGGTAGTTGTAGAGAGTGATGAGGTCCCCCCTGAGTCTCCTCTTCTCCAGGCTGAACAACCAAAGCTCCCTCAGCCTCTCCTCATAAGACTTTCCCTCCAGTCCTTTCACCAGTCTCATCATTCTCCTCTGCTCAGCATTAACTCCTTGTCTCCCACCTCCCAGCAGAGGTGTCCTTGCCCTGTAAGCATAGGGTTGTTCTCAATTCCTTCCTCCCATAATGGTGAAACCTTAGAAATATGAGGAGCATTGTTGAAGTCTCACCTTCGTGGCTGAGAAGATATATGTGTGAATCCTATGGGGAGGAACTCAAGGAGTTTCTAGTCCTATCCAAGTTTTTCCAGACCTTAGAAAACTGCATGCATAGGTTGTCACATAGTATGCAAAGAAACTCTCTTCTAAGAATCTTGCTTCCTCCATTTTCACTCAAATTTGAAACTAGATGAAACAGCAATTAAAATAAACTAGACATCAACTGTTTAATGGCCAGGTAATGGACAAATGTCTCGGGCGTCCTGAGAGGGACAGGAACAATGCAGGTGGAAGAGAAAGCTGATTGACAGAAACTGGCTAACACTGAATGGTCTGAAGATATTTTATACACCAACAGAGAACATGATATATTTCTTCCATGAATTGCCATGGGAACCTTTCCCTAAGTGTCAACATGTGCTTGATCTAAATACCCCATAGACTTCTTTCATTTCTAATTTCTATGATCTAGATGCATAAGCTGGCTTGTTCTTCTCTTCTGTTTGATCTGAGATAGCCAGCTTGTTCCTGAAATGTGTGATTTTCTTGACTTTCTGTCTCCAGTTTAAGTGGCTGTAATAACCCTGAATGCAGCTCTCTACATTTCAGCAGACACAGGTCATGTGGTAGTGACATTTTTGATAATTGTTTTTAAGTTTAGTACTCTGGGAATTTGGGCTATCAAGGGATTTTCCACCTATTTCCCCACCTTCTCCAAAACTATTTTGGATGGAAAGGAGCAACAAAATCCAGCATAAATATAAAGCACATTTTTGGCTAACATCTGAAATGCCTTCAGATATCATCTAAAGTTACACACACATGTCCCCAGTGAAGCCTGAAACAAAACTCTCAGAGAAGACAGGATTAATTCGAGGTCAGAAGGGCTTTGCTTTCTGTCATAACATTGCCATGATGTAGTACCAAACTCATTACTTACCGTGACATGAAGCTAAGAGACTAAGGAATGGTTTAGAGTATGTTAGTTCATTCTCCCCTTCCACTGCAATATCTTCTCTTGAGGATGGCAGCAAGCAATCTAAACAAGAACTTGTGTGTATGGAACAACTTAGTCCCCATGCAAACAATATGGGGACATCAGGGATTTCTGTGAGATGTTATTTTTTTGTTGTAACCAAATTGGCCACAGATTTTTCTATGTTGCAGTCTCATCTAGGAGGGGGCTGTGTTCTGTAATTAAGCCAAGCTGATTAGACAGTTTCATAGAAGGGAAACTAGTTCACAATATGTCATCTGACATTTTCTGTCTTTTTCTTCAGCTGTGATCAGTTGTGAAGCAATTCTGAATTTTTCAAACAATTCATTCTTCAGTCTAGAATAATGACAGTAAATAGTACTTTAAATAGCCTCATTTGTCAGCTGTCCACTGGGATTAGTTAACATTAAAGAGCTGATCTCCTTTAACTGGATACTTAAACTGTCTACTTCTGACCTTCCATATGATCCCAGGTAGATGTTGTTCTCAGAGGGTCTTGGATTCCCCAATTATAAAGTTGGAAGGGACATCTCTTAACTGTTTAGTTCTGCAACTCTGAGACTTGAGGATTACCATGAATTCAACCCTGCTTCAATGTACCAGCTAGGAAGAAAACACCTCATCCTCAGCAAAATAGTTCCTGTGCTGGAGGGTGTATCATCAACTACAATTTGGTTATTTGAGGAATAAGTCATACTTTTGTCTGAATGTTTGCCCCTTCTCTTTGGCCTGGCTGTGTTTTTCTTCAGCTTCTACATGTGAGCTGCTATTATCTATGAATTCTCTGTCTAGGTTTTCCTGTCTATCTAAATAAAGCCTTAGAATCAAAGTTACGCTTGTGAGCTGTGTATGGACAAGCACATCCTGCTAACAATGGACGATTAAAAAAGGCTACCAGTTTCAAGTTGTTTTGACTATAATGCTCATGTATAATATCTCCCCAGAAACTTCATGACTTCTGTACATACCTCTGTGACTCTGTCACACTCACCAAGTCCACACAGAACTCCTTATACACTGCCTGATTATTCTAAGCACACACTGCAGATGCTTCTGACATTTTGGGGGATACATGGAGCAGCAGAGGTCCAACAAAAGTCCTCAGAAATCCACCGATAGTAGAAGTCCAGATGAGAAAAGGGAGCATAGCCAGGAAAAAAACGCCCCCTTATTTACATATCTCTCTGTAGAACAACTATCTTCTACCAATGTCACTGGCCCTCAGCAAAGCTGGATGTTTTGAACAATGCCTCAGTATATTGGATACAAGCTCTGCTCTCTCTCCTCTTCTGCTGTCCTTGATTGCACACTTCCAGGTGCTGATTTCCAGATTAAGGGAGTCTTTATTTTAGACTTTTCACACGCTGTCAACATGGTGTTTGATTACATCAATAGAGGCAAAATATTGGTGCATAGTGCAAATAAAGAGATTTTTTAAGTGGGGAGATCTATTTTTGTCACTTCCTCCTGTGGGACAGGTTATCAAGATGACCTGTAAATGGCACTGCAGCAAAGAGCAGTTCACTGTTTCAGGAGGTGAAGGGAGACAGTATTTATGTTGTGTCATAAACAGCAAAGGACTCTTTGGACAATATCCTAATAAATACTCCAAAAAGAAACTGACAGACTCTCGTAACTCAACATATGGACTGTCATCCTTTTTCCCCTGATTTGTGATCTAGTTAAGCTTTACCTTTTTAATTTGGCCACAATGAACTCAGCTCATAAGGACAAACTTTGAAATCACAGATGAATGATGCTGCAGGACCCTGTATTGGCAGGACCCATGCAGAAATCCAGGAAAGGGGTATTAAGTCTGAGATGCCTTTCCAGGCCAGCACCTGCCTCTCAGGAACATCTTTTGAATTGTCATGTCAATCATGGACTCAACAGGTCCCATGGGCCCTGATTTAGCATGGTTCAGTCTCTAAAATCAGAATTTGTCCATAATTCTGTATTCAATGGTTTTCTGCAGATAGAGATGGACTCTACTTGTGCAGTGTTTCACTCCAGGTTCAGACTTCTCTCACATTGAAATGAGTTCTGCATTCAGCGCTGTGAGATGGATACAGAAGTATCAGCATTTGGAGGACGGTCTTCACAGGGAAGCCCCCAGTCATTTGGGGGTCTGTGCTTTCAGGTGTCAGTGCTTGTCAGCAGACTTGTAAGGGAAGGAGGGAGAAGATGCTGGAGGGCTCACCAGATAAAGGCAGCTAGTTCCAACACCTGGAAGACAACCCATGCTTTGTACTGGGAAAATGGTTCCTCTGCCCTGGCATGGGGGGCTGCCATCATCCCCCTCCTCATTTTTTGGGTTGGCTGGTGTTCAGTCCAGCATTAAAGCTAACAAAACTCACTCTCTGTGGTCCCCTAAGTACCTTAGGGGGAAAGAGCATCAACTTCTTGAAACAGTGGTCTCCTTCCTCCCAGACTCAATCAGCTCCAGGAATGGAACCTTGAGACTGCCTTCCCACTTGGACTTTTTCCAGGGAGACCACTAGGCCAGACAGTGACTGTTGCCACGAGCAGGGTGTTTCTACTGGGAGTGCTGACAGCCTGTTTTCATCAGCTCCGAATGGAAAAATTGTTTGGAAAATGGCCTGAAATGTTTATCAAAGAACCATGGCATTTAGTGTAAATGATGAAATGACAGCAAATTAATCTAAAACCCACCATCACTACTATCAGGAATCATGGGCTGAAATAGCTGTGATATGGTCAATGGGAGATTCACCCCCAGGGCTGTGTTTTGTGGTTTCATAGGCAACTTTTCTCTTTCAGATGAAATGCAGCTGCTTGTGAAGTGAATCACAGGCTGTGCAGTGCACCAGCTCCACTGTGGAGTGGGGAGTTCAAAGGTGACCATTGCATTGCATTGGTCATGGCTACTTCATGCTGATGCATCTGCCCATGGCCTTCAGAAGTCTTTTGCCTGTTAAGTTACACTGTTAAGTTTCTCATGACAGGGAGCAGATTGTTTTGTGCTGTGATGAGGATTAACAATCCTCATGTAAACATGACATCATCTGGGATGTCAGGATTAAAGGCCATAAGGAGAATGGCTGTTTGAATGTCTTGTGGTAACTCCAGGGAATTCTTTTCCTTCATCAGGCAGGAGTCAGGCTTTTCAGGGTGTTCTTCTAACAAATAACACCCCTCAGGCTTTTCTGACTCATTTGTAGAGCAATAATTAGAATAAATGAGTTTCCTCTATTCAATCAGTGTCACCATCAACTGTGATGCCCTTATTGTAATATGTGTAACTTCTATGCCTAAGTGTTAATCATACCCGGACTACATCAATCATATGTAAATCATGTTAAAAAAAAGCTTGCATTTTTAAAAGTTATGCTTCTAGCTATCATGGGCCAGGGCCTAACTTCTAAACTGGTAAATTAATATAATATTGTGGTGGGAAATTTTCTGCAGACAGCCTGCAGCTATCAGTCAAAGTGCTACACTTTCCACTCACCTTTGTATGTCAGTGTGGTGGCAGGTCTACACACCCCAGAGATGTTACCATTTTCAAGGGCAGAGTGGGTACAGATGAAAAATCATGAAGTAAAGAAAGGAAGAAGAATGGAAGTTTCATCAAGCCTTTCTTGTACCTGTGATCAGTGGATCTCTACAGATGCCTAGAAGGGATGTGACATTCAAATTCATGGTCTGGGGCTGAGCAGAGAATCTAGACCAGTGCTGTCTCACCCTCCCTAGAAAGGAGCCATGTGCAAGTGGAGCACCGGAGGTACAGAGGCATCTCTCATCTCCTCTGCTCAGCCTTTTGTCCCTTCAGACCCATCTATCCCAGAGTGTTCATTAGGCTTCACCTTTGCTTTGCTCTTTCTGGAAAGCACTTGCCCAGAGAGGAAGATATGGAGAAGAGGAAGCTGCTGGATATGAGGTCAGAGGGAGTGCCAGAGGGAAAGCTATTGTTGCTCTTATCACACTGAAAGATTTGTTGCATTCCAAGGAAATCATCTGGTACTTGGCTTTCTCCACTGCCCTGGCCACTGTGAATCTTTAGGACAATCCGTAATCTGTTCCCTTGTGAACACTGGGGGCCTTTCTTGTGGGAAACAAGTTCTCAAATTCAGTTGTTTCTATCAAAGATGAGAGAACATCTAAGCAGCACCAGACAGTACAAACTTCCCCCACATGCACTCTGGCTCTGACATCCCACACTGATCTATCACCACTGAGACCCACAGCAGAAGCCAGCATCCCTGTCCCAAGTGGCCTCCTCCTCCGCCTCCCCCTCTGCTCATAGCCTGCGTTCCTGTCTGCCTACCTCCTCCCTGGCAGACCTGCCAGTGAGGAGAAGCACAGTGAAAAGCCTGGGAAAAGCCAGCACTGACTTTCCTCTCTACCACTACTGCCTGTGCACAAAAGAGCATGTGCAGGCACACAAACCCATCTTTGAACCTGTGACTGGGATTCATGTCCCACCCAGTGTGGCAACAGCAAGCCCCCAGCTCTTCAGGACTCTGGGCAGTGATGGGAGTGGAGAAGGGATCTGTCTCGGTGAGGAGAGAGAAGGAAGCTGTCACTTAGGGAGCAGCATGATGCTGAGGTGGCAGCAGGGACCAGGGGCCTGATTTCCTCCACCTAGTCCTCCTTTCCTTCTCCTCCTGCACCCCATCTAACTCCGCCCATCCCCTCCTTATCACACTGTGCTTCCACTCTCTCTCCTCCCAGGGAAGTGACCACCCAGGAAGCAAGGCAGCAGGGAAACGGGATATTGCTCTTGCTACTGGCAAAGCCACATTGCTTCTGAAGTCTTAGCTTTGGGTATTGTAGACTGCTGTTTGATGGTCCTGCATCCCCAGGGACCACTTCTGCCATCAGCCAGGACCTCATCTCTTCTTGCAAGGGTTGCTGATGACAAAACCCAAATCCAAAGGCTTAGGACACTTCCTACGACCTCTCTTTCTCCTCACATCTCAGTCACATCTTTGTACCTCAGCCCCCTGACAGAGAGCTAGGGGCAATTTGGTCCCACCAACCTTCAGGATAATTTTTGCTTTTTCCTCTTCCCACCTCCCACTTGCTGAGCAAATCTGACCCCCTCGCTCCACCTGCCTCAGCGAAGAGGATCTAAGGTTCCCCTTTAGCTTTATCCTCAAGGTCCTGCTGCAAACCAAGCACATCTGGTTGTGGTTTTCCTTGGGAAGACTCCAGATAGTTGCTGTGCTACATCTTACCTTCCTTAGCCAGCTACGCCTCTGCCTTTGACTGCTCCCCTTTTCCCTGCCCATCCCTGGCCAGAGAATTATTAATGCTCCTCTCCTCTGGCACCTCCACGCACCACAGTGGTAGTTCACAATCAGGAATGGTGCAGAGGAGGTGCTGTGATTGCATACAGAGAAGGGTTGAAACATCATAGGGACCAACTGTTTATTTTTCAAAACAGCTTGGGTTTTCCTCTTACCTCCCACTCAAGGCTCTTGTTGAAGGGGCTAAGGGCATGGGGCATAGCTCCAGACTGAAACAGTCCTTGAACATCTCCACTGTACCAAAGGATAAAGGGGTCTGGCTGGAGGGCATGGCTCCTTTTTACATCCCCTGCTTCTCTTCCTTTTGTATCTGAGCAGGCTTCACCACACAACATCAGCAAGCATTTGTGAAGTTGTGCAGGAGAAAGAAAATGCGTGCGGAGTCCCTAATGCTGTGGCAGTTAGCAGTGATGGAAACAGGAAGGAAAGCAAATCATCAGGAGTGTTTGTGAGAAGCACAAGGCTTGTGAGGGTGGGTAGGAGTTGATTGTTTGCTGGTAAATCACATTGGGTTTCATGGTGAAGCACTGAGGGTATCCTTAAAACCCACCCATTAGTTCAGCGGGATTTAATGTCTTCCAGTGAGTAAATACCACCTCATTTCATTAGCACAAAGTGGTCCTCATCAAAGTATTGGCAAGATTACAACATCTTTTCATAAATCCAGCAAATTGTAGTCTGCCTACAGCAATTCACTGGAGTCTTCCTTGTCTCACTGTAATTGAACTTCATTGTGGGGGAGGGAAAGGGGATTACATTTTTTATTGCTGGGTGTGGTTTATGGTATATCTGTCAGCTGGAATTAACAGTGCCAATTAAGGTTGGGTGTTTTCATGTGAGTTGCAGAGACTTAGCACAAAAAAAAAGAAGCAGGGGAAAGCAAGACAAGCTATTTACAGTGATAGATCTGGGGAGGGGCAAGATGGGAAGTATATGGTTTTCTACCTGCAGCTGTGAGACTTGCCCTACATCCTTTTCCCCCACTGCCAAAACACGCACACACAGACAGAAACACACACATTCCCAAAGATGTACTTGGAGAATACCGGAGGTTTAATTCCTATTGCTCTAATCACACCTTTCCCCAGCCACCCATGTGAGGTCCATGAGTGCACACAAGCTATGGTGTGGTCTTCTTCTATGTGATTCTATGGGCATGAAGCAAATGCCTGCTGAAGGGAGCTTCTTAGGTCTGGTGTCCTTTGGGTCACTCTCTGTGATGGAGGTTATTTGAAAAGATGGTGTTTGGGGAGAGAAAGGCACAAAAGCCTGGAGCAGTTCAGGCTCACTGGTAGTGACTCTAACTCACCCAGCAAAGGACAAAGAACATGATGAGAGCTTGGTCTGGGGGAATCTTCATTTTACTAGCAAGGGGACAAGGGAAAAAGAGGGGAGGGGGAGAGAAAGACACTGTATTCCCAGGCAATCTTATGCCCTGTGATTTGCTCTCCCGAGACAGATGTTTAATGACAAAAGCAGCCACAACCTCTTACAATTCAGAGGCAAAGTTTTACTTTCCAAAGTGTGAACATCCTGGGTGCTTACTGAAACTGCTGGCAGACTATCCCTCCTTTCCTGCTGTGTCTCCACAGTCGGCACCTCTGTCTCGTTCTACAAATAAACACCAGATCCCTTGTATGAGGACTGTCAGCCATCTTTTTGGGCTACATGGCAAATCCAGCTGTCTTGGTGCAGGGGAAGGCAGGTGGGATGGAGGGTGGTGGTGTGCATTGAGAGCCAGGCTGCTGCCCTTCAGGGGAGGGATGGGTGCTTGGTATTTATGCTGCTGTACATGAAAAATAAACACTTAGTTTCCATGTGCTTTGCTAGTCGGCGTGTGCTACTCAGCTAATTCAAACATCCATCCATCAACCCTCCCTTGACTCATCACTGCAACATTGAAGTGTGTGGGGGAGTGAGCACTCCCACATGGGGATGAGAGAAGGTCCCATTTGCCATGAGATGTTGAAATACCCCTCTAAGCCAGCTGCTAATACAGGCAGTTGGGTACAGCATTGCCTTGCTGCTGTGAACCATCACTTCCAGCTCTGAGTTAAATGATATTTTTTTTTTTTATGTCTTTCCCTGTGACACAGCCTATCGCCTTTGGCAGGTTCAGCTTGCTATGGGCCAGCACAGGGGTTTGCCTTTACCAGGCAGGCAGGACATTATCCTTGGCAGGTCTTCAGAGCTGCTGGCCTTCATGAGTGGTGGAGGGGGAGTCTCTGTTGGCAAAATGGGGGTGATGACACCTCACCCATCAGCCTTTGCTTGGCTGCTTCTTTGTGTTTCCATTGAGGCACTTTATTAATAGCTGTGTTTCCAAACAACACTGGCACTAATAATGATTTATTTGGACTTAAATGACATTTCTGACAATGACACTGACTGCTGATGTTTGAGCACCAGGCAGGAATTTTAATGAAGAAAGGAGTAGAATGAATAATGTGTTCAAAGGGAGATGGACTTTACCAAGCTTATGTTTAAACATGATGAATAGTCTGATGAAAGCTTATCTACGTGGTAACATAGATGAATTAGCTGATTCCCTTGAAGTCCAGGTGGCCCAAAGTATTCACGCTTGCTTCCTGGGACTGGACAGCTCTGAACCTGTGCCTAAGGCAAAGTAATGAAATGTGAAATGAGAAGGTGGTCTCCATCAGATTGCCCCTGTCTTTGGCTGGGTGTTGGTCCTCTGACAGAGTGGCTACATTTGTACATGGAGGCCCTGCCTTGATCCTGTCTTCTCAAGGCTGCTGTGTGAACAGCTTTGTGGAGACCCAGCTCAGTAATGGATTTGAAATGCCACAGGTCATACTGGTCTAGAGGATGGTGCTGGGACCACAGAGATTACACAAAACCCATACATCTCCAGGGGCACTCCTTGAAGCTTATGGGCAGTAGATGCTCCCAGTATCTTCTAGATATAGATAATGGAATGGCAAATGGCAGAACACAAGAAAGGCCAGGGAATGACTGGGACATTAGGCTGGGACCACCCTTGCTTTCCCTTAGCTGTCTCTCTGTTGGTGACAACACAACACTCACAACATATGTGGGACTAGGCTGCATAAACAAAAGAAGCGGTGTCATTTTAGGACCAGTGGAGTGGCCTACCTGGCCTTTGTTTTATATGCAGAATGAGAGGAGTGGGGCATAGGTCCCCTCCCATGGCAGGCCCATGAGAATGCTGAGGATACCCTAGAGGGTCTAAAATGGCTTAGGAAATTGGCTCCTGTCTATGTTTAAAATCATGTGTCTAATAAAATATGTCTCTGTGCTGACTATCTTGTTTCAGATCCTGCTGGATAGAGAAGGCAAAAAGCTAGAGAAGATATCTTTGGCCAGAAACTTAAAATACTCTTGTGACAGAAGTATTAAAGAGGTCAGACAAGAACATGCCAAAGTTCAACTCAATCAGTATCTTATCTCTGATGGTAACAGATGATTCAGGAAAGTGTGACCCTTCCCTTACCACTAATCTTCTTCTGGGATTATTTCCAAACCTTTTTTCATCCCACAAAGGCTGTTCTGTCTAAATAGATTGAAGCAGACTCCCCCAAAACAGGGCTTAGTGTTTCCTTACTCTCTATATCTATTCCCATCCAAACAAACATAATCTTGAAAAAAATATATGGTTAAATATAATCAAATAAATCAATCAATCCAAGCACACAATTCCAGAATTGATCTTAGAGTAACTTCTTTGCATTTTGTGGTTCAGCTTCACAAATGCATTTCTTCTCCCCTCAGAATAACGGCATGTGCACACAAATCCCCAAACAAGCACAGAGCATCTCCTTCAAAACTGCCTCTGGTAAAATGTTGCTGGAAACATTCCAGAGACAAAGTGCTTGCTGTGTGTTTTATGTCCCATGCTGAACGTGAGATGGAGTTATTTGTTTGTTGCTGCTTTGCCTTTGTTTGTGCAAACTGACGCCGCAGGGACTTCTTTTGAGGCCACTTTTCAGCCAAGAAGATTATCCCACATAAATATAGCTAAATAAATAGATTTATCACTAGAATGAATTAAGGGTGTTCTATCTATCTATCTATCTATCTATCTATCTAATATCTGCCTGCCTTTGTAGATAACAGAATTAAGTTCCTATCACTGACTAAAACAGACTCATTGGGTTTATCTTATTTTGGGTCTACACTGAAACTGTGAGCAAGAGCTGAGCTAATTAAATTGGTCAGATTTATCTGCCTCATGTACACCTTGGAGTTACTAGAGCATCACTGTTCTAGCTGAGGGAAAGAGAGGGAGCTGGGACTCATAAGCCTTTCAATAACTAACCTTAGTCTGAAGAGGAATATGATTAAAAGCCATGAGCTGCAAACCCAAAAGGGAACCTCCCATCAGCTCTGAGGCACTGTGGACTTTTGTCACCTTTCCCAAGGCATTTGCAACAATGAAGCAGATTCCCTTTATTTATATGTTTTCACCTGTTATCACAAACTATTTCAGAAGTTTGCCAGGGTTTTTAAGATCTTGGGAATAGCCAGCTTGAAGGTCATCAAAACAATAACAGAAAAGATTTTTCAGTCCTGAAGCTGCTAGTATAGACTGTCAGAAACTGATGCAGATGTAGGTATATGATCCTGGATAAGTCATGTCGAAGAATGTTTGAAAACTGATCCATTGTCCCCAAAATGACTGAGATTAAAACCAAAATGTATACCCTGCTCTCAAGCTTCCATGTACAGTCCCATACATGCAAGCAAAGACACAAAATGTTCTTGGGTTTTTTTTTTTTTCCCTGGAATTGATTACATGTGCCTTCCATTAAAAAGATTCCTAAACTTTGATACAGGAGTGCAGCTGCATATGCTAAGGTAATGGAGTCTTTGCCCATCAGTTTCTGTGCCAAAAATTGTTTGACCTGGTCCTAACCATAAGATGAAAGGGGTTACTTTAAACCTCAGAGGAAGAGGCGGTAACTTGCTAAACTACTATAATAATGTGCCTGTATCCATAGGCCCCCCATATACTTAACAGCTTTGCTTTCATGGATATCAGTGGGATTTTTACACTGGTACCAAAGAAAGATCTGGTCTTGGGGAGAGCCTTAGTCTGTCTGATTAGTATCTAACAAGACTTTTCCCAGAGATACTGGGAAAATAAATAGAGGGAGGACTGAGACAGACAATTTGGCAATAATTCTATACGAGTATCTTAGACAAAAGACAGTCCTTAGTTCTGTCTGGAAACAAGGACTGTAGAAAGTTTCATGAGCATTTTGGGACCAATGAAGGTTGAGACTGCAGTATCCTAGCTTGAGAGAGCTAGGAAATAAAGGACAATCCAGGTCTCTGGCTCCAAAGCAAGAAAAACATTTTCATGCCTATTTCTTTGCTACAGCAACTCCAAGTGTAGAAAGAAGCTAATCAGGGATTTACGTTAGAGGAATGAGCAGCTGGATTCCAATTCATAAGAGGTGAAAGGTGCAAGGGAGACAAAGGCTGGTGGCTGGTGCAGGTCTCTTGGCTTCTCCCACTACACCATGCATGTACACAGATCTGTATTTTAAGTCAGCTGAAACACTGAAATTTTTGAAATTAAAGATTAGGTTATTACAGACATCAGTCATACTTAAAAAGATGTCTAAATGGATAGCTTAGAGTATACAGTGTTACTATAATCTATTTTTCCATCATTGTCATTGCACTTACCAGACAGAGTCAAAACTGTTCATTTACTTTTGTTAGACAAATACATGTCTATGAAAGGAACTCTTTTCCTAAGAACGTTTTTAAGATTTTTGAACTATTTTTAATTTTTTTTCCTTCTCTTGAATTGGCAAAAATTATATGAAATGAACAATTCCTTTATATTGTCAAACTAAAAAATTACACAAGAAATCAAATTTTTAAAATACTTTGTTTAAATTTTAATCTTTAAAATTGTTCTGCCTTTTTTTTTTTTATAGTTTAAAATAGAAATGCATTTCGAATAAAAAGAAAAAGAACCTTGAACATACACTTTTGGCAAATAACATTTTCAAAGCAAAATATTGTAGTGTTAACTCTTTCTTTTCAACAGTCTAAGGTGAGATGAATTGGTATTTGTCTATTAAAAAAGAATCCTATCTGCTTTGCTATTTTTCTTGAACCAAAATCTTCAATGATCTGTACCCCAATCCCCATGAAAATTATAACGTGAGGGGAAAAGAGAACCAGAAGATCCTTAATTTCTTGAGCTGACTACCTAATCGCTTGTCTAGGCCACCCCTAAAGAAATAACCTTGATTCAATTTTTCTTAGGCAAGACAATGACTCCCACCCCTTGCCATAGGTTTCAAGAGAAGGCATTTGGATATGAAGAGACAATCTGGACATGAAGAGACAATAGCTCTTCTTACGATATTCACGCTCATGAATCTACCCTGCAGATAGAGCTTGGCTGGTGATTGCATTGGAGTTTAGCTGTTGTTGATGATGCTGAAGTACAGGAGATGCACATGGTTTATCTCAGTCACTCAGTTTGTGTCTGAGATGAGGCACCAGATAAGGATGCAGAATTTGTGCAGACAGAGCCGAGCAACTGTATCATTAATAACCAGGGAGGAGGAGCTGACATTTATTTGCTCAAATATCCATAAACAAAGACTTTCAGAAAATGGTTGTTTTCAAATGAGTCATTGAATGGACATGGCAGCTGGGTCTGCAGCAAATCCTCTGCGAGACACTTGGGTTCTCAGTTAAGAACCTCTTTTTCTAGGGGAAAGAGAAGTTTCAAATTCAATGCAGTACTCCCCCATGTTGAGAGGGATTTTTTTGTTTCCCCACTGTGACTAGTGGTGGGTCAGGGCTAGAACTTTCTACATAGGTTCATGGTCTTCATAATCTTTTTCAAATTTCTAATGGAAATGTTTAAAACCAGAAATGTTGGGCAGTGCTATCTCCTGACACATTTCCTGTGGTGTTTACATAGATGCATCGGTGGACATTTGTCATTCAGACTATCCCAGGATTCCACATAGATTTTGTCATTCCACTGGGAAGAGAGACACAATCTACTCTTTTAACCAATGCCCCTCCATTCATTCTTGAGATAATCTCTTTCCTGTTCAGCAGCAATCCCCTGGGAAGAACCGCAGGTAGCTATGTTAGGAGGGATTCTCTCTTGCTCTCTGTATGAGCCTTCCTTGCACTGCAATTGCACTTGGAGTTCAACCACCAAAACCCATCGAAGTACCATGAATAGTGCACACACAACCCTATAGATTTAGCTCCTGCCATCTCAGGAAGTCAAGCTCAATTCAGGGGTGCATCACTTGGGAGCTTAGTCCACACCACAGTCAGAAGTATGACTACAGCTCATGTAGATACACCTGCTAGGGTGTACAACCTTGGTGAATGTAGCTAGCATTATCTGGAAAATATAAGGTCAGGAATGGTTGTAGAGTGAAAAGGATGTAGGAAGAAACATCAGATAGCAAAATACATGGAGTATCTTGCTTGCATGGTTATCATATCCACAGTGCCCAGGTAAGATAGTGTGAAATTCACTGGGTCTACTCAAGGAATCCACTGACTCTCATTTACCTGCCACATAACCTGGTATAAGCTCATGTTTAAAAAATACAGAAGGCAAGAGTAATTCATATCACAATTATGGGGTCTGTTTTTGTAGACATGAAATGTACAATAGTTTGTTGTTATTCTTTACAGGTGTGTCTCAAACTTGGTACAAAATTGAATGAGATGTAAAGAATATATTACTGTACCTATCTCTTTTTGTGAGTGAAGAAAATGTTAATCTAACTTGCTGAAGGTTTGGACACGCTTCAGTGTGATACTGCATGCAGCTACCTGGGTGCATGAGTCTGGGTCAGGAAATGTATGTAAGCAATGCTCACTTACCCATGAGAAAACTTCAGTTTCTATCACTGAGTGAGATGAAGCTAATCAGAAGAGAAAGTACAGTTCTCCATCCACACTAAAACGTTTCTATCCATGGAGCCAAACTAGAGGTAGTCAGAGGAAAAACATCAAGAATACATATAGAGTGGATGTTGGCTTTTTGAATCATTTGTTGCATGCTACAGATCTGCTCTTAGTATGCCACTCTAAACAGATGCAGATATAGCCTGTGCTGGCATTCTTGGTAAAAACGTTGTCTTATTTCCTTAGTAATATGCCCATGAACTGAAGTTTTGATGATTCCATATTCAAATTTCTGGGAATACGTCAATCTCTATCTTTTGGTTCAACTCATTTTAGTGAGAGGGAAAGGAAAGAAGGAAAGGTAATTGGTTTGGTCATAGCTAGACTTGAGATGCTAGACATAAGTATAAACAAACCCACCACTAACTGCACTGCTTCCCTACCATTTTGCATTAACCCATCTGTCTCAGCAGTATACAGGACTGAAGTGATTGGGGATTTCAAACCTAAAGAAGTATTTACCGGTCCTGATTTTAGAGCACCAGTGTTCATACACTACAAAACCAGACAACATCATGAATAAAAGTGGTCTGGAAATTTCCCAAGGAAACGTGGTTGTTTTTTTTTTTTTCTTTCTCATAAGATTACAAAACATGGAAAGACAAAAACTCCAGGCACACATATGGATTTTGCTGAATGTCTATTTCAAGAAAAGTTTTGGTAAAACTAACATTTTCTGGTTAGAAACTAAGCTTTTAGATGTCCCATTTTTGAAAAATGTAACATTTTTATAATAGATCTTATAAGAGGAGCTTCAATACCACCAAAAATTAGGACCCATTTTTATCCCAGAAGTAGAATACTTTAACTGCCGTGAAAAGCTATCTAAGTCCCTTGAGTCAGAATTTTATTTGATGGAGATGATAGTTTTTTTTTTTTTTCTCTCATGCTCTCATGATACAATGTAAGGGAAAAAATGTGGGGCTATATGGCTTCTCTAGAAGAAACTTTCTGATCCCAACTCTTCTTTTGAAACCCTGACGATGAAAATGTCCTTTCCCGGCAACCATGGAAACACCATTATTTAGTACTGAAATAGCAGTTGCTGATTCCCCCCCTCAGAGCAGAAGGATGACATGTTCATTTGCCTAAAAGCTTATGTCTGGGTGAAGCATGGACTGGTTTATGAACTATTTGACTCACATCATTTAAGAAAAAGCCCAAATATAGGAAAAGGTGTTGGTAATGCCAACAAGGCTTCTATTTACAAATCAGCTGTTTGCAGAACATGCAGTGTTTCTTCAAGAAAATGCAGAGAGTGAGGAAATGGGTACAAAGTCTGTGAGAGAGTAAAGAGTTACTTGATGACAGAATTGGATTGGGTCCAAGAGGATTACCAGCAAGAAAAAGGGGCTCAGATTTAGTCTTGCTATCTTTGTTCCAACTTTTGCTCTGAAAACAAAAAGAGAAAGTATACAGGCTCATGGCTATGTCCAACATATAAAAGCATTTTCACATCTCCAAAGCCCTCACTTCAGAGTTAAATAATGAAGGCTTTGTGAGCAATCAGTTAGTTGTTTTCTTAAAAATAGCTGTATTACAGACAAACCAGCTTTTGTTCAGAAATTGGGCAGGCTGTATGACCAAGTAAACCAGGACAGGTGATGACAAGGATAGTGGCTCGTTATTGTGAAACTTCATGCAGTATTGCTGCACTCTGTTCTGAGACCTTAGCAAGTCCTCAGCTAAAGAGAACCAGATTTGGTCAGGTGCACTGGGTAATTTTTCTCATAGGACAGGAAGAGAGAGGAACAGGTCATTGCTGGATAAGTACCTATCCTTTTGCAATAAGCATGTTCAAGGATTAAAGCACTCTTTACTCCTTATGCTTTAGCATTATACCTTCCCTCCTGCTCATATCATGATCCATTTTAACAGCCTTATTGTCTGGTTTATCACAGAGAGCAAAATTAATCCTAAATGCTATGTTCTGCTCAAGTAGTTAAAATATACCAGCAATGATCTTAAAGTCTACAGAACTACAACTTAGCTCAGAGAGGAAGGATAGTGTTAACTCATGTGCTCTTAGGAAGCAGGATTTCAAAGGCTCCTCTGCCCATCTTAACGCTACATAGGTGGGCTGGTGATTTAAAGAACATCTGTCTTTTGACCATATGAATATGTTCTCCATTTGAACTTCTGATGGGTGAGCTATGTTCTGGCATCTATTCTGATATTTACTGAGCAGAAGACATGATGCCTAGCCAACTATCTGCTTTCCAGAAATGCCTGGGAGTGGTTGAATGACAGTGAGCAGCAGGGTCTACATGGGGAGTCTCCTTCTGAGTTTCTTCTGATGAGACTGTAGCTTCTGCTCTTACTCAGTTCTTGGTGTTTAGCTGCAGTCAAGTTCATGGCCACTGACCAGCCTGTTGCACAAACAAGGATTTATGATTTCCATTAATGTTTCTTCCTTCTTGGACTCAGGATTTATTCTGAGGAACTAACTGAATCCTGACTGGGGATCTCTGCTGTAGTCCAAGGTTGACATTTTGCTTCTCGGCCACAGACCCCTTTTTCCCTTACACTTTTGCTCCAAGGTCTAACAGTTCTAGGACGAGTAATGCGGAGAGGTATATATGTGTATTACATATGTGTGTGTTAATGTTAGTCATTATGGATGCTATCAAGGCTACAAGCAGAAATTTGAGAATGGCTGGCCTAATACTTTTGTTGGCTTTTGTCTATCTCAGTGACAATGTGTTAGCAATTTTAAGATTTAATTTAGTATAAGATAATTTATTAAAATTAGGAAATTCACCTTGTGCCTGACAGTAGCAATACTCTGGTGTATCATGATCCAAAAGCCATTCCTGGATAAAGCACAGACACAGAGCACATGAAATGGGGTTTCATTGTTTGGTAACTGCTGGCTGAGGTTCTTCATTATTATGTCCATTATTAAGGTCAGGCAGTTTCATCAGTCCTGGATCTTGGCTCCTACTCTTGAGAAACTCTGTAAGATGACATTCCAGCTCATCTGCGTATTAGGCTACATAGGGTGGTAGGTCAGCTTGCCTGAAGAGATCCTCTCTCCAAAGGCAGCTGAGCCTTTGCTCTGGGTGCCCACTCAACTTGACAGGAAGATGAATGAGAACATTTGCAAATTTTTGTCTTGTACAATGTATTCCCAGCTTCTTTCCAGCCTTGATTTTGAAACTGGCATGTGATTGGTTCAGTTGAGTCTTCCCATGTCTTTGTAACATTCCTTTTCAATTTGGGCATATTGTTCTGCTTGGTGATAGTGGCTCTGATAATTGCATGAGTCAGCCATTTTGCGCAGTTTGGCGTTATACTGATCTATTGTTTCTTCAGTTCCTTGGACAACATTTCTGATTCTGTGGGTTGAAAAGCCCTTCTAGGATTTTACAGAGTCCTTCCTTCTCTGGTCTTGTCCCTACCAAACACTATAAAGGCATATGCTGGACCTTATCTCAGAGAACTAAAAACATGCCTGCTTCCATTTAATTTTCTTCGGCATTCACTATCAGCTATTTTCAGTTCTATCCTGCAGTCAGAAGGGCATTGAGCTACTGACCACAGCCCCTTTCATATTTATTTGTCAGATCTGAGACAATGCTGTATCCTTGACCTTGCCTTTTTTTTTTTCTTTCTATAACACTGCTACTTTCTTGTGCTTGCAAGTCCCTTTTCCTCCCTCCACCACCCTCCATGATCCAGCCCAAAACTGCCCATAGAGGAGTGAAAAGGTTGCTCATGACTGTTTAAATGTGTCCTTAATTATTACAGAAGTGCTCCTTTGAACTAAGTAATTATTGCTATTAAGCTAGCTGTGAAGAAAGGATGGCTTGCTGCTTTTTCACATTCTTTTGATTGTCACCTTATTTGAATACAGGTTTTATCAAGTTTTGTCTCAAGCTGAGTGACACAGATAAATATAACTGTTTTCACAAGCTTCAAGTTCCAGTATGAAGGAGAATAAGTGTACAAAGCACCAGTCTTAATTCTTAGGTATCAACTAGGGAAGGGTAGATTGGATGTTAGGAAGAAGTTCTTTACCATGAGGGTGGTGAAGCACTGGACCAGGTTGCCTGGGGAGGTGGTTGAGGCCCCATCCCTGGAGACATTCCCTGCCTTTCCCAAGTAAGACTCCTTGCAATGAACTCAGATTTGATGGAATCCAATGTCCTGACATTACAGTGACCACTTTGGCTCCAAGGAGCTCAACTCAGACAGAGGCACTGGAGTCTGGCAGTGACCAAGTGTTTTCTCTTGTTGGCTTTCTATTTCTAGAAGAGTGTTGGATATGATCCCAAGTGATATATCTGGCTTCTTTTCCAGGCTGGTTTCTGTGTGTGGATGTGACTAGGCAGAAAATATTCCCTCTGTTGTTATATGGGAGAGAAGCAAAGAAAAACCAGTTTAAAAGAGCAACCTAAGGTGGAGTATATTTTTCTTTGAACTCTGTACAAATTCTTTCCTGGCCAGACCTCCATAGTGCTCAACATTTTGCCCAATCAAGTCACAGCCAAGTGTTGCAGCTGCATTCAGGGTTTCTCACTCCCTTTTCTCTCCCCTGCACTTGCAGAGGAAAAAGTGCCTCTGTTGTGTCTGGAAGCATACAACATACATATTGGTTGGACCTACAATGAGCTGAGGAAAGAGAGCAAATAGTTGCTTTTAATTTCTTAGGTTTTGCATAAAAGCCACCATGTGGAAAGAGTTCTTGATTATCAGAATGACCATCAGAATGGTCAGGTTGTGAGGAGCTGTTAGGTGGTCATCCTTTCTGGAAAGTCTGAGTCCCCTCCTCTGCTCCTACAGAGAAGCACTGGTAATTTGCAGCTCTGGGCCATATTTTCTCAAGTTAGATAAAGAGAGTGTTTCAGGAGCAGACTTGGAAGCATGAAGGAAGACTTGTGCCATCAGTTCCTTTGAGTGGGTCTGTCTCATGGGATATGAATGTGCTGTGAAGCAGCCCTTTCATTTAGAACCATAGAAACAGAAATGTCTGTGTTGGAAGGGATGTCTGGAGGTCATCTAGTCCAACCCCCCTGCTGAGAGCAGGGACAGCCTCGACTAGAGCAGGTTGCTCAGATCCTTGTCAAATCTCACCTTGAATGACCTCACATCTCCAGGGATGGGACCTCAACCACCTCCCTGGGCAACCTGTTCCAGTGCTCCACCACCCTCATGGTAAAGAACTTCCTCCTTAATTCTAATTTAAATCCATTACCCCTTGTCCTTTCACTCCAGGCCTTTGTAAACAGACCCTCTCCAGTCTTTTATAAGCTCCCTTCAGGTACTGGAAGGTGGCTATTAGGTCTTCCCGAAGCCTTCTCTTCTGCAGGCTGAACAATCCCAGCTCCCTCAGCCTGTCCTCGTAGGAGGAGTGCTCCAGCCCCTCTGATCATCTTCATGGCCCTCCTCTGGACCTGCTCCATCAGGTCCCTGTCCCTCCTATGCTGAGAGCTCCAGAGCTGGATGCAATATTCCAGCTGAGGTCTCACCAGAGCAGAGTAGAGAGGTAGAATCACCTCTCTCAATCTGCTGGCCACACTTCTTTTGATGCGGCCCAGGATGCAATTGGCCTTTTGGGCTGCAAGCATACACTGGCTGCTCATGTCCAGCTTCTCGTCTACCAGCAAAGCCTAGCAGTCCATTGACCAGTGCATGTTCCACAAATAGAAGCTTGTCCTCCCATCACCTGAATTTGTATAAACATACTCATCACAAGCAGTCATAAATGATATCCATTATGCCCATAAATCATGTCCATAAATGATGCAACTAGGTGAGTGACCATGGGACTGAAATTTACAGACCTCAGATTACCACATGAGGGGATAGCTGTTCTCAAGGCCTGAGTCATTTGCTTTAATAGGCCCTATTTTTAAATGAAGGAGGCAGAGATGGCAGTGTTACTAGGAAGGAAGACAATTACCCTGTTCACTGTGACACGGGGTGGTGTTAAGCAGTCACTTCTTCCTAAGGTGCTACTGCATCCTCAAGCAAAGGGAGAGTCCAGGTTGCTTCTGCTAGGCTAAGGATAGAGAAAAGCACACATAAAGTTGAAGACTAGACACAAAACATTGCATTACAGGTTTTGCAGGACCTGTAAAAAAGCTGGTAATGTGTCAAAAGCCAGAAGCTCAAATCTCAGATGTCTTCCCAAAGTGCTGAGTAACATATTTCAGGGTCGTGCATTTGGGCATGGGCAAGTTATCGTGTGTGGCAGAAATAAAGGGCCTTCCCTTTTCTTATTCACGTTACAAAGAGACACAACCACGTCATTCACGTAAATCAGGCACAATTAGCCAGAGGGCTCAAATTTACAGCATTTCTGATAAACCAGACACTTAAGAAATTCTGTGATGGGAAAAGGCTGCACTCTGCAAGAACACAGCAGGTAACAGTAGCCTTGTGAATGATAGCCCAAAGCCTCAGTTTTCGCCCCAGTACCTGAACATCTCACTGTCCTGAGGGAAACATCTGTGGAGCAATTATTATCTTGGAAAGAGCCATGGGAAAATAAAGCAGTCGGTAACACTTGAAAAGCATCCCAGATTCCCACTGAAAGGCTTTGTCAGAGCTGTGAACCTTCACTTTATTTAGCTGCATGCAGTTTTTTTCTTTTTGAGTGGGTAGTAAACCAAAAAAGTATCCTGTATGTTCCTGTGGTGGGAAATCTCAGCTCTGATAACATTCAGCTCAAGGTTGTTATCTAGTGGGTTGTAACCTGGGAAATATGGGAATATTTCTCAAAGGAAAAGCAGGGCTTGTCACTTTGTGCTCTTTAGGTGCTTAACTGTTTATGTGTCGGTAGGTTCCATCTAGGTGAACCATGTAATGCCCAGAAGGACAACTGCTACTTCGTGCTGATCTGCAGAGGGGTTGGATGGATTCACCCCCTCTCCACAGGACACAAATTCTATGTTACAGACACTTCTATTTTTTTCCCCAAGTTTTTCGGTTTATGCAAAAGGGAAGGGCAATTGGGACCTTCAGACTGCACAAACCTCTCTGCTTCTGTCTCTGTCAGCATATACAAACTAGCATGGCAGGCCATTAAATACACACATAGCACAGCAGAAGAAATGACAGGGTTGACACTGACTGGAGTATTTTCCTATCAGGACAAGCTGGATGGCACAGTCCCCAGATACTCTTCCTCCCTCTGGCATCCCTCTGGCTCATGGGTCTCATGCATCAGGGACAGGGTCACAGCTCCAGCTGTGTTGAACATGGTCAGTTGCAGCAGTGCCGGAGAGAGGTGGGAGAGCTTCAGGAAGCCTGCAGAGGTGCACCAAGCTGTGGAGAAACCTGTGTGCACATAGGGAGGAAAGATGTGGGACACACCACCTGTCTGCATGCAATCCCAGGTGGAAATGGCATGGGAGGCTGAGCAATAGTGCTTGGCACTTGCCTTCAGAGGCTATCAAAGGACCTTGGGCAGGAGACAGTATCACTGCCCCCATTTTCATAGATGGCAAAACTGAAGCACAGGGCAGTGAAATAACTTAGCTAAGGTCACCCAAGGCAGTGGAGGAACTGGGAATAAAACCCAGGTTTCCTGAATCACTAAACCACACTGCTTCCCCTCAGGGCTATGGATGTATTAGAATAGAGCAAGATCCAGATGTGGTTTTAACTGTCATTCAATATTCTGTGTAATATTACTCTGACTAAGAAAATATACAAATTTGGACTCCCCAGAGGTTTAACTAGTTCAGGGGAGCTTGGCATGGCATTGTTAGGCAGAGGAGCACACAAGAGGATGGGGGCGAAATTCTCAAACACACTGGCAGGGCCTGTGGAGTTGCTGAGCCTTTTCTGTACCCAGAAGGATATATAAGAATACAAGAAACATGATCTCTGAAAATGAAGGGGGGAGCAGAGCAAAGAAGCTGGACCACATCAGGGGGTAGGAGGAAAACAGATGCTTGACAACAAATCTGTGATCAGACGTGATGTGGCAGCCGATCCCCTTAGAAAGTTATTACTCTACAGTTGTTCATCTCTGTTCCCTCCATTCTCTTCCCAACCCACCAACGCAACTGCTCGTTAACTGCTCCAAAATGCAATCCAGTCTGTTCTGAAGGGGCTGGGTTTGGAGGTGATTGTAGAGCTGCCTACACTAGCCATTTAGCAGAGGTATTCAGCAGTGGTGGTGAGAAGGAGACAAGGCAAGAGTCTGAGGACGGCTGACTTTCCATCCAGCTCTGTCACATCTCAGCAGCTCATCTAGCCACAGTCAGAGAAAGGGTTGTTAGCTGGGTAAAAAAACCCAACCTATTGCTCTGCATGTAAAACTCTTCATGCTTTGATATTAACAGTAAGTAGTGAGCAGGCCAAAACCCCATAGCCTGAAGTAATGTTTTAAAATTGATCTGTGCTCATATTTCTACCTCCAGGGTTGGGGGGATGGGGAGAATGGAAGAATTGTATCCTTTAATCAAATTTCTTCATTAAAATTGCCCCCAACTCCACCCTGGCAAACTGCTGTTGTTTTTTCTTAAAATGCCTGTTCTTGAAGTCAGACAGTTGCATATCTTCTCCATTTTAGCTAAGAATAACAATGAGCTCCTTAACTTTTGAAGTTGGCCTATACAATTAGAAAGTTATATTTAAAAGACTTAAAATCTTGAAATCAAACACTATTCATTTCATACTTCTTCATGTTTGTGATTTAAAGTTTAATTCCTGATTTCTGCAGCAGAACTCATGATTTTGAATGTGTGGTCTTAGAAATGCAATTTTCATACTGGCTTAAACTGGAAATAACATTCTTCCTTTCCCTCTTCATAGCATTATGTGATGCTTCTGAGTGATGTTAAAAAACCCACATTATTTCATCTTCATGTTAGGAAGGTATTGGAGACACCTTTGTGCTCAGATGACCAGAGCCATCCATAGACCATGCAGTAATTTTGTGCCAGAGCAAAAGTCTCATCCTACTGTAGAGTATTTGTATTCAGGTCCTAGTGACTCCTGTAGATACTGTTTTAAAGCATTCGAGGGGCTTTGGTGATGAGAAGTGCACCGATGCTGCAAGACTCCTGGCTGTGTGGAGGGTGCAAAGTGGTAGAGAGAGGCTGATTTGGGGAGAAGTGGAGCAAATTCATGGCTTTCACTACGCAAGGATCCAGTCCAGCCCCTGTAAACTAAGACAACACCTGTCATGTGAACTGATGGTGGCTCATACTCATTAAATACAGATGAACTGAACAACAGTTTGATGTGAACTGAAGGTGGAAAGTGCTATTTCGATATTGGCATTAAACCTTTCTAATAGTCTAGTCATATCAACCTCTCCTTTTTAAAAATTAAAAAAAAAACCCCGAACTTCCTGTGAATTTATACTTATTTAAAAACCTCACCAGGAAGCTACAGGAGAAAATTCATCTTTCACTTCACTGAAGATAGGGGCAGGAGTCAGCTCACAATATTCTGGTTATCTAAAAAGTTAGTGGCTTCTATAAATGAAACTTGCTTTATAGATTCTGGTAAGGAGGAAATCCTCCAGGAGAGGATTTCTGCCAGTCTAAACAAGAAATCAAAATGAGAAGGAAAGATTTGTTTTCTGGAGTGTCTCTTTCTCTATTAGCCATAGGAGTTTAGATCACTAGTATAGCACAGATGCCTAAAATTGAGGTTCAGTGACCTGAAGCCACAACCAGATGGTCATGTCACAGACAGGGAAACTGCCTGACCAGGAGAATTAAAATAAGGACTGAAAAAAGGAAGCAGAGAGTGGCCCCAGAGAAGGTAAAAAGAGACGGAAAATTGAAGAGTTACATACAAAAGACAGCATTTTTAAAACAAAGGCAGTTCAGAGGCTGTAATGAAATGTGTCCTTCAATATCAGGTTAGCTGTTCTGCAGCTGGCACTTTGCACCGTGTGAAAAGATCTCAGCTGAAGATCTTTGATAATCAGGCCAGCTGCAGTGTACTTGGGGGCATTATTCTCATAAACCCAGCAGACAACTGCAGGGAGAGGAGGGCAGAGTACTGACAGACACCCTTGCTGGCCCCTAGTGACATGTTGAGTCATGACTCCACTGCCCTGGATGCTAGAGAAATCCACAGACTGCTACAGTGTGATATCATGGGCAGAATGGAAGTGATGTTCTTCTCCTTGAGCCTCATGGTGTTAAACTCTGCCACGGTTATGGGATTGAGTGGTGCTGGGAGCATGTGGTCAGGGGAGTGCTGTGAGGATGGGGCAAACAAAAGGTACACTGTATCTGTATGATGAAGATGGTGTGCTCCAGGAGCCACATCTTGATGGAGAGACTGAAATGAAGCTTGCTGCTTTTAACCTGTTATAGCCAGCATCTGGCTGCACATCTCTTTAAAATCCAAATAAACTTTTATATTGCAACCTAGCCAGCCAGGTGTTTGCTTGTTCTTCAGCTGTTGATAACTGGGTCCCTTATTGCAATGTTGTTAACACCTAATGCTTCTGTCCACAGCCATGCTTGGGTTCAGTACCCTAACCCTGTAAAATCAGTTTGGGCTCAGCTCTTCAGTCTATGGCAATTAGCCCAGCTCCCTAGGAGACAGGTGGAGGGATACCGCATGAGTGTATTTAGAGGAGGATGGAAATATTAAACCTTCCCCCTGCTTATAAATTAAATGCAGTGTTAAAACTCTGGTCGGATGCTTGCCTGACCACTCTGCCATCTCCTCTGATTTATCTCAGCAGCAGATGCAGGCCCACACTTTGGTGGTGAGCACTGCCAGTAAAAAAAGAAATCTATTACTCATTTCTTCTTTGCTCAGGAGAATAAAAATTTGAGAATGTGGATTCCTTTAGATGGGGAAGAGGAGCAGCATGGTTTCATGGCATGGTGGAAAGGCACTTTATCTTTGTTGAGCCCACATATGACCTACCAACGTGAAGCCGAAGGAGTTGTGTAGGATGTTGGCCAGCCAGTGAGAAGCAAGCCCCAAAGAAGCCCACAGTCTGCTTGAGCTGGAACCCTGCATGGCTCTGACTCTCACCTCCTCGGGCGGTGCTGGATTGTTCAGTGACACATGGAAAGACATCTGCTTCTCCAACCACCCTTCTTCCTCTTCCAACAAGCTGAATGACTATTTGCCACTCTCGCTGATGGGATCTAGCTGAGCACATATTTGGATAGAGACTTCAGGAAAGTCCATGTCCTCTTTAAAAACTGGAAAAGGGACCGGACCTGACTTTTAGCCATGTAAATGTGCTTCAACCTTGTCTGTTGCTCAAGATCCGAGTGTGCTGCAAGACTATATTATATTGCCAAACTCACTTGATTTACTCTGTTTTTCTCTTCTGTCTTCCCTTCTTTTCTCTGCATTCCCCATTCTTCCTTCAACTGTTTTTCATGTTGCAAAAATGAGTAAGGAAGCAGATTTACGTGGTGTGAGATGTTAAGAGAAACCTTATGCCACACTAGCATGGATACTGTGTCAGGGAGAAACGTGTATCTGCGTGTTTGAGACCACTTGCACAGGACAGCAACCGCAGGATCATGGGGTTAGGAAGGCCTGATATCTTGAATACTGCAGGAAAAAACAGCCAGCCTTGATCCTCATTCTGGGAAACAACAGCTGTTGCCAGGATAATTTTATCCTCTTGCTTACACAAGAGAGAAGATCTATTTTACAAACATCCCGTGATCTCCTGGACCCATATATGCTGTCATTCCAGGTCAGAGTTGCATCACTGGAGTGCAGTTCAATATTCTGACCTGCTTTTTTCCTCTCTTCCAGCAGACTTTTCCTGACTTGAATGCTCTGAGGCTAGGGACCATATTCTCTCCTCTCCTGACAGAGCTGGTTACCACTGCATCCTCTTGCCTGAGTCTGTAACTTGCAGCACACTAGGAAAGTTTTGCTTCATCATACTCAATGTAGTGACTCAACACCAAAAACAATCATGGAAGAAAAGATCTGGTTTCCTTGCTTTCAGGATGCAAAGCACTGAAGATAAGAAGGAATTCTCATGCCCTTATCAATTCGTATGCTGAAGTATTTGGCTTTTCCTGGTATTACACTTCTTACTGTCTGCCTGAATGCAAAGGAAGAGACACAAGTTAATTAGAAAGAGAGATTTCCTAGCTCACTGTCTTTCCACAGCAATTAGATGCCCTGCTGCACCTGTAATTTACCTCTTATTAGGTCTCAGGAACACTTCTGAGATGAAAGTTTCTCTAATGAAAAAAAATGGAGAGAGAAATCTCAAAACTTAATTTTTTTGAGTTCAAGACAAGAAAATATGAAATGCTTCATTTTATAATCAAGCACTTTGTTATTTTCTCATTTGTTTGTTTGTTTGAAATAACTTTCTGGCTCCACATTTTCTTCTGAAAACATACAGAAGATAAAAAAAATCCCCAATCCTTTCTGAGGAGCTAAAAATGAAAACTGTTGGCATTTCTGGAGAAGCAAATTGGCTTCAAAAGGGACAGAAAATGGCTAAGTCAAACAAAACTTTTTATTTCAAGAAACTAAATTCCTTTGAAAACGTCATATCCTTCAGATTCTTCCAGCTCCAAAACTTCTCCCTCTTTTTTTTTTTTTTTTAACTCTTTCCTTGAAATTGCCAATCACATGTTTTGCTCTGAACTGTAATTACTGCACTGGAAGTGCTGTGTAACGTAGCCAAAAGCAAGAGCCCTCCTGATTGCCTCCTGAGGCTACTCCACAGCTCTTAGGGTGCTCAGGAGGGTGGCTTTCAAGACACGTTTTTATTTGGTTAGCAACGGTCACTTGGCATCTGTGCAATCCAAGTATTCCCATGTTTAACACCGAGCTGTGAACACTGACAATCAGTGGGTTAATCATTATGGAAATACTGACTGATTCTTGAGTCAAATGTCAGGTGGTGCCAAAAAACAGAGCCCTGGGACAAAGGACAGAGAAATTCAGCTCTGACTAATGCTGCAGATAAAATGGTTGTTATACAAAAATGTGTCTTCCAACACAACACTTAGGTCACAGCAACATCTGACCCACAAAGTCCACTCTCCTTTCCTGTGAAAAACAGCAAATGCCATTAGTTGTTATCCAATTTGAGCTGAAGCCAGGGGTTCTCAAAGCCTTTGGTGGTCGACAACTTATAGCCCTGCTAACAGACTGTTCAGGCTGTTGTGTGTTATTTATATAGAGATTAGAGCTAAAAACAAAAAAAAAAAAAAGAAAGAAAAAAAGAGTTTTCAGAGTTAGCCATGAATGAACTTAGAAGATAGAAAATAGAAGAGGGTTTCTAAGTAGCAGAGAGGAGGAGATCTGGAGCATGTTCACCTTGGGTATAGCACTCGTAGGTAAAAATTGATATTGGATATTAAGATGATTTGCATATTTGCATCAGTCAATGAGTGACACAAATGGCTATGAAGGAAGGGGCCAGGCCTCTTGATTCAGCTCTGCCTTTCTATAGTCCTGTTTATTGAGGGCTGAAGAACCAAAAATAGAGGCAATAGTCACAGCAGCCAATGCCTGCAGTGCCTTCCCAGAGCATTTAAAATAAAGACTGCCATCCTCAGTGATGACTGGAGATTTTGAAGGCTTCCTTTTTCAGCTGCCCATTGTAACAGAGTAAAAAGAGTATGATTTCACACAGGATGGTGGCCCTGCTCTAGCAGGGGGGTTGGACTAGATGATCTTTCGAGGTCCCTTCCAACCCCTAGGATTCTGTGTGATTCTGTGTGATGGTCCTCTCTCAATGCCAGTGAATTACATACACCACTGGGCCCTTTGGGAAGTCTTGGTTCACCCATCAACTAATGCTCACAGATATTTGCCTTTAATCAGTCAGACCTTTCAGCCTGGCTCAGGACAGCAGAGGGTGGAACACAGTAGCATTTTCTGGAGGGTGGGAAAGACAATTTGCAGGGCAAAAATGTTCCAAATATTATTTTCCTGAGTTTAATGATGGTTGAAAATGTTTGAATCTTAAAAAGTAGGGACAATAATATGCAATATGCACTCAGGGGTGTGTTTCTGATCCTGTGTGTATCTGTTGTTCACAAGCATTAACAATGGGATTCCCGTCATCTAATTTTGAATTGGCTTCTAACTTTGGAGCAATTCAAGTAATTTTTTTTCAAATCCCTGGCCATGGCAGGAGACACTGGCTATTGCTTAAGGGACAGTTATGAGGCACAGCTGGGATGGAGCTTGGATGTGCTGCTACAGCATGTGGAAAGAGACTGACAGCTCTGGATGGCAGTGCATCCTTTCTGTCATAGAGAGTGTTCTTGGAGAGAGACAGATCTCATGCCCTTCAGCAGAGAGGAATCCTAAATGGCCAGCTAAGACTAGATGTTAAATTTTTAAATAGAGAAAGGGCAGTGTGATGAATCCCATCTGAATACAATATGGTCATTAACACATCATTAAAAGTGCCTACCACCTTAGAAATGCAAACAGTAAAAAGTTCAGGAGTGTCAATCTCCCCTTTCTCTTTAAGTGCAACTACATTTTTTATTTAGTACATGGGGACTTTTCAATACTCAGCCTGGTTCTCTTCTTTTCCTTTGCAGCTGCTGCTATTCCCTAGCTGGATAGGAGCTAGAGGTTTGCTCTCTGTGCTCTACAGTGGCATGTCCTTACCTTGTCCTCCATAAGGTTTTACCACTTAGGACCCAGTGGAAAGCAAATCCTTCTTCATACTCTGGCTCTTCATTGGTGGATCAGAGAGAACTACAGCTTATGGCTGTACAATATTGTCAACTGAGAGAAAGGTGGGTGCCTCACCATTTTTTGCCATTGGCCATGAGACCTAAAGAGGAAGCTGGGAAAATAGGATTTGACCTCAGAATAGGTCTCTGGGGAGCATACAGAGGACAAGGGTAGCAGGTTCGTACTGGCTGCAATGTTTGTAGGACAGCTGGTCTGCCTTGGTAGAGTGGGATGCTGTCATCCAATTTGAAGTCAGGGGTCTGGGTAAAATATACTGAAAGTATCAAGACAGGATTAATGAAATGAAGTGGTTAATAGAATTGATTATCTATACAGACTATTGGACCACAATGCAAACCACTGGCCTGTGACAGCAATAACACCTCTTCTATATATAGCCAGGTTTGATACTAGAAAATGCTGCTATGATTGTGTTCCTTTTCCCAGCAATTGCCATTTCTCTTTGCATCCAGCTTCAAGTGCATAACTTTTCCTTAGACAGTATTTTCTGGGAAGCAAATCCTGGAAGAACTACCGTAACTTCACCAGTGTTAAAGAAAAGAGGGTCCTGCAATGGCCCAGAGAAGAGTGCACCCATTGCAGAAGAGTGCACTCATTGCAGATGACTGGAAGAGCTCAAACTGTTTAGTGAAATGAAGGCTGAAGAGGTAGGACTGGCTGCCACAGATACCTCAGGGGCCTAAATATTGGGGAGGAAAGTGAGCTATTTAACTCAAGTACAATGTTGGCGCAAGAATAGCTGGGTACAGTCTGCCCATAAATGCATCTAGACAATGGGAATAGATGGAAAACAGCAATACAAGAGAGAAAAAAAGTATAAAAGAAACCAAGTAATTTTCAAATTATAAAGTCATAGAAATGGAGCTGAGAAAGGCCTCAGGAGACCTGCTCATTCTGGGCTTTTTAACCTTTGGTAACATGACAAACAGTCTTAAAAGAGAAATGCTAAAGACCATTTTGTCAGTACGACCACGGTAGTTTTCATTCACACCTTACTAAAAAGAAGACTGTCCCGTGCATGTTCCTCCTAGTATTTTCCCCATTTCAGCTGTATGTTTGCATACAAGAACATGGAATATTAAAGAGTAATAAATCACAATAATTTCTCAGCCCTTCAGTATGATAGTGGTTCATGCATAATTCAGTGAGAAATATTACTTTGCTGCAATCCCCTGTTCTAAAGCCCTATCACAGGCATGTCAATCATCCCTTGTTCTTGATAGACTCATTAGAGTGGTGGGGATATGGTTGCTGCTAACAGTAGGACTCAGGTTTTATGATTTCTCCCAACACCAGGACAGAGGGAGACTTGAAAGAATGTGAGACCTATGAATGCGATGGTAGTAGTGATAAAAAACTTTCATCTGCTCTCACCACCAAAAAAAAAGGATGTGAGATGATGGACAGGGAGGATAGGGAATTTTCTCTGGAGCAGTCTCATCTGGCTGTTAGAAGGCATGGAAGACCTATGCCAGACCCTCAGAAAGCTGGCAGATACTCGGGAGGGTGGCAGCTGACCCCCAAAAGTCATCAGGGTCTGTAGAGCAATGGGTAAGGCTAAGGGAAAAGCAACTTACACCCCCTCTCACCCTCAATCAACAGAAGATGCAGCTAAGCCCTGGCTCCCAGTCCCAGCTGTGCTGCTCCCTTTGTCCATGCTCCTGCCTAAGTCTGAGACACCAACAGCCCATTTCCTTGTGCTGCTGTTAAGCCTTGAACCACAGCTGGGGTGCTCTTGCTCTGCACAACCTCTCTGTGTCCCTTTCCTCCTTACACCTGCTTGTCTTATCTGTTTAGAAGTCATCTCCTTCTGTAGTTGGGACTGGTTTTGGTAGTGGGTAAAAAGAGTGCCCAAAACCAACCAAGTCCTCTATACATCTGGAGACTAGAGATTTTACATTACTACAGGTAAATACCAGAAAGAGCTTTTTTTTTGGCTTCACGCTTCTGCCTCTGGACAGGAACCTGTGTCACCAGTCTCTCCAGACTGGGGTGAGCTAAAGTGTCAGGTCTTTATATTTCAAATATCCTCATGTGCATTCTTTCCACAGGCTGTGAAAATACCCCTGAAAAGCTCTTCTGAGGCTTAGAGCATTACTGTTGCAGTCTACACTGTCATTTAGTTCCCTGGATAGTAGAGAAATTGTGAGTGGAGAATGCCAGATCTGGCTTTACTTTGGCCATACAAATGTATTACTGAGTAGTGAAAAGTCAGGGAAAAGCATAAATTTCTGCTGCACTCCAGCACTCTGGGAGTTTTTCAAGTCCCTCTGGAATCCACAGGCAGTTTTCAGTTTGGAAGTCTAAATGTACTTTACTGATGAGGCAAAATCCAGTCTTAACACGCCATGGAAGTCCAGGGAGTTTCATTAGGAATGCGTTAGGAATTGCATCTCTGCTTTAGAGGCTATATATTAGGGGAATTTCTGAGCCAGCCTGCCTTTATAAAATGTCAGAAGCAATAAAGAACAAGCCTTGTACCAGTATATTTTCACTCCTCACCCTGAGATTATCAGATCAGTGCAGGCACGAAATCACTCCTGCAAGACAACGGTAAAAATGTTTTGCTCTGCTCTGCTCTGTTGTCTATTCCAGAATATCTCAAAACTCCTTCAGACTGTTCCTGTAACTTTATCACTTTCACTTCCTAATTAGCAAAGTGGAATTTTCTCCATTTCACTAAACGTCAAACAGAGCACAGGACTAAACTATATGCATTCACAACAGAGCAACCCCAGAGTCTGCTCACTACCGCACATTGTGAGGATCTGAATATCCCACAGAAAACCCTCAAGAGGCAAATTAAAACTGTAGGCAGAGGAATGCACTGGGATTTGTACTGCTGCACCCTGTCAAGTTCCGCATGCACTGAGTGGGTGTGTGTACTTTATAATATATGCCTACATGATTTACTCTTTCAAGGTCATACTGACAGCTCTTGCAAAGCCTGAAAGGTGGAGAATGAAAGTGTCCTAATACGTCATCCTCTACTAAGAAAGTGGAAAGCCAGGCTAGGCAGTCTCTGGGATTTGTGAGTGTTTTCCTGTTCAAATGGAGTTGCATTGTTGATGGGTGGGTAGCAGCTGTCCCTGTTTGCACTCTTCTTCCTTGCTCCTGGCTCTACAGAGGTTGGAACCCTGGTGAACTGCAAGAGAAACATCAAATGCTACTTAAGGCTGCTGCAAAGTTGCTGCATCTTAGACATCCCAACTATTTTAAATTTAAAACACAGCTTTGGAAGGCATGTCTCTGTTGCAACATTCTTCCTATTGCACCCGTGTGCACAGGCTTGGCTTTCCAAACAACAGCTCTACTGAGGACCTAGCTTTGTTGTTAATAAGATGACTGTTATGTAGCTTAAGTGATGTTAAAATTAAAGCGAAGTTATGATTCAGCTGACTTCAAGTTTTCTCAGCTCCTTTCCTTTGCACACACAGTTTTCTCTGCACTTGTTTGCCTTGGCAGGGCCTGGACTTAATAGTAACAATTTCGTCTTCCATTTATAGACATCTGCACACCACTTCTCAGAGCACACCACTTCCCATCTGCAGAACACTTCTCAGAGCTGATCAAGGGGGACATGTAAAGCCATGCATGCAAAAGCAAAAACCTTTTCAGGATCTCAGCTTCTTCACATAAGGACTACCTTTGTCTCTGCCCTTCAGGAAAAATAAGTAGAACAGAAAAAAAGTCCCATCTCTGACTTTGGATTTTGAAAAAGAAAGGAAAACAGTTACAAGCCTGCAGTGGTTTACATTTAGTGTACACTGCTTGGCAAACTTCCAGAGCAAGTGTAGGAAAACTGTAAACTGGTGGAGTGGGATATATCACCAGATATATTTTCTTCATGGAAAGATGTATTCATTTTTTTCTTAGACATTTAGACTTCAAACAACCTCTGTACCAGTAACTATCTTTTCCAAGAGATGGGGTGTAAGTTCCTACCCATACATGAGCACTGTGCAGCCCATGGAGAATTGTCTACTTCCTGTTAATGAGTAGACAGCCCTTCTTCTAGGTTTGTCCTTTGAATCAGTGTTTGTGCTGGAGATTCTAGATGATTACATTTTTTTAAAAAATGTAATTTAATTAAAAAAAAAAATCTTTAACATTTAAACAAGGGTTGTAGCATGGATTTGACATTTTGGAAACTAAGACTTTAGGGAAATATTTCAGATTTCCTTTAAAGTTCCATAGAAAAGGAAAGAAACATGAATGAGATCCTGGATGCAGCAAGGCCAAGGGGAACCACAGCCACAGCATCACTTGGTGAAAGCATCCTGACACTCAAAAGAATGAGATTTGTCCTCCCTCAGTGCCACTGAGTTCCCTTTGCTTCATCTCAGCACAAATGGAAACGTGAGTCTAAAGAGATAAACCTGGAGCTTATAATCAAACTGATAAAATGAAGTGGAAGGGAAACGATGAAGTCCTCAGTGTCTGGGGGAGGTAGATTTCCTTCAGCTAAAACCTAATTGCCTTTCCACTGCAAGCATCCCTCCCTTTCAGCAAGCAGCCTTCCTCACCGGCCTGTTGCCTACCCACAAGGCCCCAAATGCTGCCAGCTCCTTGGTTTGGTGTTTGTTGAGACGGCGATTCTGGCTCCCTAGCATGACTTCACTGGGAGGCCCTTGTCTTCAGGAGTTTCCAGGAAAGGCCTGCTCAGACAGCACCCCTCTTGCAAGATCTCAGCCTGCATGGAAGCTATGGGTGACACCCATCAAGGCTCATCACAAGCATTTTTCACCATGAGGGACAGACAAAGTAGCAATCACCTGCCTGATCTGGCACAACCTCCAACTTCTGATGTCCCTGTGGCCAATTCTGGACTCCAAACTCATGCTAACAGCACATCTGACTTGCTGAGACTCCAGATCCTTGTCAATGAAAATATGGGTTCATTTTTTTCTCTTTTCACTCAAGAATAGTGCCATGCCTGCAAAGTTATGGAGCAGATCATCCTGAGTGCCATCAATCAGCATATACAAGAAAACCAGGGGCTCAGGCCCAGCCAACATGGGTTTAGGAAAGGAAGGTCCTGCCTAACTAATCTTATTTCCCTTTATGACTGGGTGAACCGTCTGGTAGACAAGGGGAAGGCTGTGGATGTGGTCTACCTGGACTTCAGCAGAGCATTCGACACAGTCTCCCACAGCATCCACAGCTGTCAGCCCATGGCTTGGACAAGTGTACCCTTTTCTGGGTTAAAAACTGGCTGGATGGCTGGGTGCAGAGAGTGGTTGTGATAGTGCTGCATCCAGTTGGTGTACAGTGACCAGTGGTGTCTCCCAGGGATCAGTGCTGGGCCCAGTTCTATTCAACATCTTTATTGATGACCTAAATGCGGGGTTTGTAAATCATTAGTAAATTTGTGAATGACACAAAGTTGGGGAGCAGTGTCAATACCCTGGAGTGTAAGAAGAACCTGCAGAGGGACCTGGACAGGCTTGGTCAATGGACTGTGGCCAATGGTATGAGATTCAACAAGGCCAATGCAGGGTCCTGCACTTTGGTCACAATAACCCCATGTATCGTTACAGACTGGGGGGTGAGTGGCTGGAGAGCAGCCTGGCAGAGAGGGACCTGGGAGTTTTGGTTGACAAGTGGCTGAAGATGAGCCAGCAGTGTGCCCAGGTGTCAGGGAAGGCCAATGGCATCTTGGCCTGTATCAGAAATAGTGTGACCAGCAGGTCTAGGGATGTAATTCTGCCCCTGTACTCGGCACTGGTGAGGCCTCACCTAGAGTNTGCCCAAGGAGGTAGTGTACTCACCATCCCAGGAGGTGTCTAAGAAAAGATTGGATGCTGCACTTAGTGGCATGATTTAGCTGATGTCATGGTGTAAAGTCATAGGCTGGACTCGATGATCTCAGAGGTCTATTCCAACCTCAATAATTCTGTGATTCTGTGATAGTGGCCAGTGTTGCTTCTCTGAGCTGCTGGGGTAGACAGCAAAAGCCAGAACAGCAAGCTCCCAGTGACACATCCAGCCTTAGAGTGCCTTCCTCACTAGGTACCGTTTGACTCCTGTGCCTCTATGTTATGTGACTCCTCATGCGTGTTATGTCCCTGTTCCAAATGTGCTTCCCATTTGCCAGGAACCAGATTCCCTGCTGTTTTTGGGGGACTTTCTCTGAGCTGTTCAGCCATGACCCGAGCCCGAGGCGTGTTGGATGGCAGCCTGTGAATCTCACTCTGAAACAACTGACCACAAACTGAAAACCTCCCAGCGGAACACTGCTCTTTAGGAGCGTGTAATGCTCCCTTCCCAAAATTATTGGTTACTCAGTCACTTCTGCATAAACAGGAACTTTGTCCCCAGCTCCTTTCCAAGTGCTGCGAGGCCAGAGCTGGTATGCTATCCTATCATCTTTAAGGCAGCATTATCTTCTGAAAAATCAGAAATGTGTATTGTGTCCTGGCTTTCCAGTAACCAGATTCACTTCCATTTTTATTGGTGTTACAATCCCTGGAGTAAAACCACCTATATTTTGCACAAATTTGGCAAGCCAGAGCTGCAGCTCTTCTCAGTTCACCAGCTAGAAGCTCCATGTGGCAGAGGCAGTAAGAATTGTGTACCAATGAAGTCACACAGGGCCTGTTTTAATTAAAGATATTACTTTTCTTCCAGAGTTTGTCTCCTCCTTAGCGTTGCTTGTCAAGGAACTGGCTGGGAGACAGTCTGTGTCACCACTTCAGAGACCTTCAGCAGTAGGTGCCCAGCTGCTCCCTAGAGCTGCAATGATGCTGGGGATGGAAAATCCTTAATCTGGTTTCCTGGAGATGCTGCTTACTGTGAGTTCTGAATGCACAGTGCTCTTCTGTTTGCCTAAAAGCTGTGCCTGAAGGTTGAGGATTGATCTCTACATCCAGGGTGGGCCCTGGGGACTCCTCACTGTGGTCTGTCAGCAACATGCCTGACCAAAGCATGTTTTGCAAAGCACACACTATCACCCTGAACAGCTGCCTCTTACTTTCACTGGGAGGCTGTTACCTCTTAGGTATTTAGGGAGTGGAAAAAATAAAAAAAAAAGGATCTAGTCTGGAAATTACTTTCTGGGGATATTTGTGCTTTTCTGAGCAAGTGTTGAGTTCTCTGCAAGTGGTTGAATGAATTTTGTCTGATGTTTTTATGGGTCTGGAGTAGGGACACACTCAGCATCCTGTTCATTTTGTCTGAGGCAAGGACACGGGGTAGGCAGGTGGGTGAATTTATATATGGGTGCATCTAGTGGTAGGACATTCCTTTTACCCTCCTGTGGCACCTTCACCTTCTTTCTTCCTCTTCAGACAGCACTTTTCACCTCAACATTTCCCCTCCTGCCATCATCTCTAACCTAATCTGTCCTCACCCTCTCCTTTAAATAGCCTGCTTCTCTTTTCTTCCACCCATAATGCTTTTCTGCATTCTTGTTTCATCTCCAGTGTGCTCTCTGTGCCAAGCCACTGTCTCCTTGCTCAGCACCAGCCTCTGCAGCTGCTTTGACTTTCTCCACTTTCTTTTCTTTTGGCCTCCCTCTGAATACCTGTAGGTGGCAAACCTCAGAATGATCCCCCAGCAGTAAGGTTTTGAAGCCACTGTTCCCTCAAAGCGGGGAGTTCAGGTTCTCTTAGGGAAGTTTTGGGGATGCTCCTTCAGCAGAGGAGATGTGGAGGTCTGCAGTACTGCCTTAGGAAATCATTAGTTCCTCATTTGAATGGAGCAAGATGCTGTGAAGAGAGCCAGCAGACACAATGCTATTTATGATATGCCTTGCAGAGGATGGGATTCTCAGAGGGAGGAGAAATAGACTAGAGAGGAGAGACAAACTCAGGAAGAGCTGAACATCCAGGAGAGAAATAAATAAACTCAAAGAGAGGTAGAGGCCTGCTGAGAACTGTCACGGAGGATTTTGTAATCCAAATGAGAAGCTAAGAGGTCTGTAATGCTGGTTATAGTATGCCTGCAATGGTTGATAGGGGAGAGTTTGAGTGAATAGAAGAACAGATGGATGGTGTCCCTTCATCCCAGATTGTGGCAGGCTGCTCTATATAGAAGGCATTAATAGGAAGCAAAAAAAAAGTGGTTTTTGTTTATTTTTTAAATTTATTCTTCAGGGGTTGTGTTTTGGTGAGGAGCTTGGTTTGAATGACATATTTTAGTTCCACTGCAAGTTGGAAAAATATTGCTCTTGTTCTTTGACAGTTGGACCTGAGGCACCAGATATACACTATAGTTGCCCAAGGCCTGACAGTGAGACTGTGGGAGACCTGGGAACCAAACACTATGGAGCTCAGAAATCCTAAAGAACAGCTTCTGTCCTTGGGAGAGAAGTCATTTTTCTATCTGGTGTGTTGTGAAACATGGTAAAGAGACAGCTTGGTTTCAGGCCACTGCCAGGAAGAGAGAGGCAAAGTGGAGGCAGTTCAGACAAAGGATGACCAAAATGACCAGACATTGTTGAGCTAGCTTGGTTTCTGAGCTGCAATCGAGAAAGTGAAATCTGCATGGCTTGGCCAAATGACAGCAAAGAGCTCAGACTCGATATCAAGTAGCCACAGATTCATGAGTAACTGAAAATTGGTTGAGACAGTGGCAGAGTCTTGATAAACCTCCAGGTTGTTGAAAGGCATAAATACCAAGGCTAGAGAGAAAACAGTCTTGGCCCTGAACCAGGTACTGGCTCAGAGTCATGGTTGTCTATTGACTTTATCACTACAGATGGCCATATTGAAAATGAGTGCCCTGCACCAGGCTGGCCTTTACCCCATCACCACAGGAAACATGAGAGCTCTTGTCCAGTGTAATTTCCTCTTCTTTGGGTTCTGAACTGTAATAAACATGAGTTGGAATTGCCTGTGAACCAGAAGCTTGAATGCAAACCCCTGAAGGAACAGCAAAATGCTGTTTTTGCAAAATGATATAACAGCACTGTGATTGAATATTGACCAGGGAATGGATAGTCTTAGTACCCCATATGATAGAGGAACAGGCTTACTCATACTGAGTAGGTTTTTCCTCCCAGTGGGGCAACCGAGGGGATAAACGAAATCTTTCTGAATTTAAATAAAAGCATCTGGTCCTATGCAAGCTCTCCATGAGTGATGCTGGTGAAGCCTCGTAAGCGAGCCTTGGAGTTAACATTGTCTTGATAAACTTGGAACAGATTGCTCTATGCGAAATTTTGTTTCCGGATATGTGGAGGCTCAGGCAGATGTCACAGTGTTCGTTATTCATAAAACACATTTTCAAGATTTCTTTCCAAACCACAAGGGCAAGAACTGTCAAAAGCAACTGAAGTAAGCTTCCAACATAATCACCTGACTCCAGTAGATAGGGATTCAGAACTTAGCTGATAACAAAAGGATCTGTAAATAGCAAATGTTTCAAGTTTTACATATGACCTAAATAATAGGAAAGAGAATAGTTTCTGTACTACAGAGAATATTTAATTCCTTCAACCTGCAATGGAACAAGCCATTTTGATTGATATTTAATTATTATTATTTTTAAAAGACTACCTTACAAAAAGACAGGTGGATTTCAAAACAAAAGGAATCATTTGAGACCACAAAGTCAAAGTCATGTGGGAACATATTTTGTACGTATTTTGTTTCCAAAATGTAAAAGCAGAATCTTGGGGGAGGGCAATTTTTTTTCCCTGCTTGTCAAGTTGAACTTCATGAATTGCTTCAGTGATTTCTACTGTTGCATCTCCAGAATGATGCATGATTTTCCCAACTCCAGTCCCTTCTGCTGAAGTGTCCCTGAGTGAGGAAAGATGTACATTATCTGCCACTACCTCCTCTCCCACTCAGAAACTTGCAGGACTGCCTTTTCTCTTACAGGAAGCTCTCTCTTTCTTCCTGGAATCTGGCACTGCTTTCTCAGCCCAGCTGCCTTCCATCAGTGCAGGAGTGTGGGCCGAAATAGACCTTGTAAACAAGGTGGTGATGCGCTACAGAAGAAGGCTTACCTCAGAAACATTTGGATTTCCAGTGTCTGATCTGACGAGCTGAGCTAGCTGGAGCTATAAGGCAGACAGCAGCATCACTGAGCTCAGCTATTTTGCAAGCATCCTGCAGCCTACCTTCTCAGAGGGGAGGAATCAGAAAACAGCCACCACCACCAAGAGAAAAAATGTGTCTTGTCTTGCATCAGTGAAATTTATGGGAATAAATAGAATGATGCTGCTCCACAGATGGTGGGTCAATAAAGCGGACCATATGTGGCCTCAATTCTTTGGTATTTTAATATATTTCCTGATTCTGTAAATTACAGTTGCCCTGTTGCATACACATGCACACAGTATTTAATGATGCACAGGAGAAACAGAACAGTGTTTATCCCCATGTTGCCAATGCCCCCTTTATCTTTGTTTCAAAGGCTTGATTCAGCCCTGAGAAATCTCCTGCATCTGATCTTGCTGCAAGTCCAACTAAAAGCATACTCTGAAAGAGGAAGACATTTGTATTAATTTACTTAATTGCTTGTTTGCATAATTACTCATTCCTAGCTCCAACTTACAATAAAATCTTCCCTCCCATCAGTACAGCTGTTGTTACAGCTTCCAGCATGTCTGTCCTAACAGTCATTTGCTGGAGGTAGAAAGGCTGTTTTGTAAAGGTGAGCTTTACAGTTTAGCTTTGAAGGTCAGTATGTCTGACCTACAGAAACAAGGTCAGATATCTTCCAAGTTGGGTCCAAGATCCACTTGTCTTCCAAGTCCTTCACTGTAATAAAGAAAGGGGAAAGGGAATGATGAGGAGGATTTGAGTTAGGTGAGTGTAAAGCAAGGAGGGCTTTTAGAGGTTAGAATCTGTTTTTTGACTTTGCCATCTCTAGTATAGGTGTTTGACAATGTGTGTCCCTGAATATTAAAAATAAACCAAACCAGAACACTGAGTGTGGGAGAGCTGTCACATGAAAGATGTTCCTTACTGTACAGAAGAAAGTGCTCAGATGAAACTGGGATCAGTGCAGATGATGTGGCTTTATAAACCAGAGATTTTTTTAAAAGGTGAAAGAAAATAATCTCTTGCACAATCTCCTTAAACAAACAAACAAAAGAGTTAATTTTCCCAAGCTAATTTCTCATCATGTTTTTTGTTTGTTTGTTTGTTTTGTTTTGTGCAAACAGGAGAAGATCATTGTAAAAACCTGCTTAGACCTGTGGTGCTTTGGAAGCCGTTGGCAACAATTACAATACATCTCAATGCTTCAGGACTGATAGACTTCTTCCTCTCACTGAAGAAAAACATGAATCTTTGTTTTGAATGTCCACTCCAAGTCAATGATGAAATGGTTGTTTCTGATGAAATGGTTGTCCTGTTAGAGACCCTGCTGACAGCAGAGGGAAGGGACTGCAGCCTACAAAAGTTGAAATGAAAGAAAACAAAAGGTATGCCAAACTGCATTGAACATCATCTTAGCCTTTCACCCATTTCCAGCAATTAGGTGTGACCATACCTGAACTGGTGGCTTCTGCCAAAGGATCAAGTTCTGACTGTGTTTATTTTGGCTTTGGCTAGCATAAAACCAGGGGTAGAGCTGGAAGTCCACTCTCACCCAAAGTGCCCTTTGGGATACACCCTCTCTCAGTCCAAGCTGAGTCAGAATGGCAGCAGATTACGTTTATGGATACATGCAGATCAGAAGACCTAGCTCATGGACAGCCCAAACTTTGCTTGTTTTCTAAACATCACTGGCCGGTGTCTTAGAAAGCCAAGAGGGTCCCCAACCTTGATGAGATGAAGGTCAGTGCAAGCAGGACATAGTCAAGTCATCAATCTGATGGAGCTGGCCTTCAGATGAGGAGGGGGAACTTAACTGAAGTATCTGACATTTGAAATTGGTGATATGTGTAGCTGCTCTGGTCTCTTAGTCTATTTTCCCTGGGGCCTGTGCCTTTCATTACTGGCAATATACATCACTCTGGTGGCTTCCAGCTTTCCTCTGTCAAGGCCACTTGTCTGAGAGGAAACCTGGCTGATATGACAATATGGTTTGCTTTGGAATCAGCTCCAGTATGTGCCTGGACTGGGAACTGGACATGGCAAATGCACTGTCTGAACAGAAAAGTAGAGGACACTGCACAGGTGACTGGTTGGTTGTCTTTCAGCATGTCCCTGGAGTTTTACATTATAAGCCTGGTGTTTGTCTCCTGGCTGGCAGAAATGTCTGGTATGTCCTAGGTGTTTTCAGACCCCCTGTTTCCCAGCATCTTTTCCAAATGTGTGGGTATCCCAAGGTGGATCCAGTGCCTGTGGTACTGTGGGAGAGGGGAGGAGGGAGAGGGGAATGAGCATTGTGTCCTTGTAAGCATAACAGTTTAGTCTTTGCTCTCAGGGGCACAAGCTGGCATTTGGCTTTGTAGTAACCCACATGACAACAGGAATAATGTCGGGCATAATTAGACAAAATGATGGTATAAGTTCAACTCTTTCCCCCCAAAGCACCCAGACCTTCAACCCATTTTGAAACAATGCACCTTTTGTGGACTTCAAGTAGCTTTTAAAATCACAATCAATTTCTTTCTTCCCCATCATAGAAGAGAGCTTGCTACTTGGAAAATGAATGTTGAAAAGTCTCAGGGAGGATGGATGCCGGGGCAGGAAGGGAACAAGAAACCTCACAATCCCCCAGCTTAATCTGATGTCTTCTGCCAGAATGCCCCTACATCCCACCACCCCTACAGATAGTCACTGCTTCTTGTTACCACAACTTTAAATGCTCTTGCTTTTCACCCCTGCAGCCCACAACAGTATCCCCTATTGTACTGACGCTGGAGGTGTATGTGATGTAGTCATGATTCTGCCTCTTTCAAGGTTTTGTCAGGTTATGGGTGATTGGTCATGCTTCATCCATCTGATAAAGCCCATCAAAGAACAGCACAAAATTTTCCCCTGCTGCCTCCTTCCCCTAAGTGTGACTTGGCTGAGAGAACTACTGTGTTGGATTTGAATGGAAATTATCTAAGTGTGTGGCTCCTCTCTAGTTTCCCTCTCTTTAATAAAATGAGACTGAAATGTAATCATATTTACTTTAATGAGGGGGGACTGAGACAATGCATCCCATGAAAAAGAACTTTGTGGGCAATCCAGGTCCCATGCTATAAACAAATTCAAGTCACTCTGCATTAGCATAAGGAAAGCTTCAACACAGGAGAAACTCTGTTTATACCCCCTCCTTATGACAGCTTTCTAGCCAGTCCATTAAACTGCCTTCTTCCCACTCCCATGTCACACATGTGTATGTGACTTTACTGTGTAAGAAAATTGGATGTGGAAAGGCAGCACTAGGTCAAAAATGGACCAGATTCTGAGTGCTGTGATTTTAGTCTGAGGTGGTTTTGGTAGTTTGATGAAATATGAACCATTTTAAAACTACTAGGCTAGGAACTGTGGGGTTTTTATTGGTTTCACTCTGGTTTTGTGCATCTTTAAAGCATTTAGACATGAAGTATGATGCCAACCTCTGCAGTATTGTTAACATTTTAAGTGTTTGAAGACTGCAAGTGACTGTGTAATGCTAAATAATACACCCATATATATGTGCATGTGTGTACCACTGACAACTCTGGAATTGGTTTATAACTCTAAGAAGTTTATTCAAAGCTAGCTTCTTTTTTAGGTCCCAATGAAATTCCCAAGCGATCAAATATGAAGCCTGGCAGTGCAGTCATGTAAATAAAACTTGTGAACTGTGGAGTCTGACAAAGCAGTCTCGAGAACTATTTATCAAGTTAATGGACATAGGGAAATTTCTTCCAGAAATGACCTAATAGTTGTGCATGTAAGAGAAAAAGAATCAAAAAATATATTTTTAGCATTATTTTAGTGCTCCTGATTTTGGGACAGGCATACATGTTCTTTCCTTAAGCAGAGCAGTCATTATTTCAGAAAAAAAAAAAAACAAACAACCTGCCCTAGCAAATTTTAACCCCAAATTGGTGCATTTTTATTTTAGCACTGGCTTGAAAATATTGAAGCAGATTTTTTGGGAAGCTGTATTCTTCCTCTGCCCATGTACAATTTGGTTTTGCCACTCTAAAACTTCTAGGAGGATTCTGGCCATCAAGTGAACATTCCAGAATTTGTAAGGTTGTGGCAACAGAGGATTGATTATAAACTCTTTTCCAAACATAATTTCTAGGTTAACTGTTGACCAGATATTACTCAGAGAATATATTTTATCGACTGTGAATTCATTAATAGTTAACTGGTGTGCAGACATTGAAACAATGTGCCGATTCTTCATATTGAATACTATCTCAGATGAATACAATAAGATGCCACGGTCTGTTGCTTTCTCAGCTCAACATTGCTGAGTGTTGATGTCAGGGAAAAGTCTTACTCAGTTAACAGCATTCCTAGAGCACTCTGCAGAACTGAAGGAGCTACAGAAAACTCAGAGGCTTGAGATACAAAAGCTGAAAGCTGAACCTGTAAAACAGAACCAAAAAAAAAAAAAAGCTCTAGAATTAGTAATGTCAGTAACATGCACCTTGAGGAAAGACGTGGGCAGACAAAGGACCAAATCTGCCTGCTATGCAGCAGCACAAAGGAGAGATTTCCTGCTATGAACCCTTACCTTTGCCAGAAAGGTTCCAAGGTTCCTTGGACAACTTTTAAATGGTTACCTGTTTATGTGTTTGGTTACCTGTTTATATGGCTAGTTTTTTAATCCTGCAGCCTGAAGCTTTTAATTTCCTTGCTTTCCTCCCCGGAACTGTGGAGAGGCATTTGTAAACTTTATTGCCTTGCAAGGCAGAGCGACCATGAATTCATGTGTCTGCAGAGACTTGAAAATGCTGAGTGCTGGATGTGACTGCTTCTCATAAAGGAGTTTGGTTTCTGAATGCTGATATACCCAGCAACACATGAAAAAGTGTTTATGTTTTCGAGCCCTGTTGAACACCAGGCATTCTGTATCTGTTGAAGGCCAGGATCATTGCCATAAGATTAACTACAAAGGAAAAACACATGGCAGCCATCCAGGAAACACAGCTATCGGAAGGTAAACAGGCATAATCAACCAGGGACTCCCAAAAAGTTGCCCTACCAACAAAATAAAAGATATGACCCCCTCTGAAGGCCCTGTTTCCTAGAAGCATGTATATAAATAGAAAACAAATGGAAATATGGAGGGCTAAGAAATAGCTTTAAGGCCATGGATGAAGCCAAGAAATAGGACCAACACTGGTTGAAGTTTGAGGGTGTGGTTCTTTTGAAAGACCAAAGAGTGCGTTTCTGCTCATGTCAACCCCTAAGGAAAGACATATGGACTCTACCTGTCCTCCTCTTTTTTTTTCTGGAAAGAGTTATATGATGGTGAGGACAGTAGGACTTTTCCACCTCTGCTTCTGAGGTTGTCTTTGTTGGCTTTACCCTGGCCAGAGTACCTGGTCAGAAATAGCATCTCTTCATTTGTGATAGATTTTGTCCTAGGGTTCATCAAATTGTCTTATCCATGCATGTACCTGTTAGAATCCCCAGTGACTACAGCTGAAAATACTTCATTTTCTTGCATAGTGGTGCAAGATACTTATCTCCTCTCCATTTTGAGCCTGCAAACAGCAAGGAAGTATTTCAAATTTATGGATTTCTACTGTTTAAACTCCTCAGTTAACATGAATGCTTTTTGGGTAGCCTTGAAAATGAAACATGAGTATGAAAGTCTATGAGAATCCACTTCTTACCTACAAAAATGTAGATCTCTGTCCTTGTTTTTTACATAGTTGCTCTTTCTCTAAAAGATCAAGTGCAGTTTTTTTCATGAGTAGTCCTCCTTAACAATAAAATACAACACACTAAAGAAATAATAAACTAGTTATTTTAAAAGAATGATGCTATACCGTAGACAAAAGAGATCTTTGCCTAGAGCCACTCTGAAAAAAATGTTCAAGGGCTTGCATTGCTTTCTTTCACTGAAGCGTAAAAAGCCTGTAAGCATTATTAAATTTCTCTTATGACAGCCCTTATGACTATAAACTGAATAAAAAAAAAAAGAAAAACAAAAGGTGGGATGGTAATGAGGAACAAACTTGTTCCTTATGTTGTTCTTTGGCTTAGAGGGGAAAAGGCAAAAGAAGAGTTCACCTATTGGATCAATCATACAAACAAGGTGGCTTAATATCACAAATCAAAAAGGTTGAGAAAGCCAAAGAGCCCAGATGCTAGTGGGTTACATGTGATCTCATGCCTGTTTTGCCATCCGTTGATGGCAAGTTTGATTTACAAGCACATTAGCAGAGGATTTGCTTTGTGTAGATAGAGACCTCCAGTTTCACTACAGACATTTAATAGCCATATGACACTTCAGCAAAAGCTTTAAGTACAAAATACTACAAGACTTGGTGTAGTGTCTGCTTTGATACATCATCTGTCCCTTCTTCACTGGCAGTCTCTCAGATTTGCACTAATGAACGAAGGAAGAATTTGTGAAGAATTTGCAGCTGTATCAAGTTCCTTTATTCTTCCAAACAAGTCTGTCTCAGGATGATTTGTGGGGCAGTTAGACTCTCATTTTTCTTTAATCTTTCCTTTTCTTTGGAGCAGGTGATGGGTGGAATGAACTGATGTTTCACAAACCTTCTTCATCGTAAAAGGGTGGCAGTGACGAACTGAGGTGCTGTGGTCTAATTCTGTGAATGTTCACATGCTATGAGACTATCTATTAGGTTGGGCGCAATGCAGTATTGTAGATGTAATAATAAAAAATTGCACCTCATGTTGGCTGCATTATTGAAACCTGTATCAATCACACCATGTATTTGACCTGCAATCAATAAAAAGACATATTCACTAAGCCACTGTGCTTTTCTGGTTTCTGGCTATGAGAGTTTATTTATGTACAGTTGTTATAAAGTCATTTCTATGGCATTCATATCCTGGTGTAGGACTTCGGGTTGTAACAAAGTATTCCTGCTACATCTTTGACTTTAAATACCAGATGATTAGGGCTGTTTGAAAATGTTTGGTTTGTTTTCTGTAGTTACTTTGATATTTCCTAGCCAGATTGAGACCTGTGTGCAAGATAGATGATGTTTTACTACACAAAACAGTGTGACTGCATTATATTTGTGTTCTATGTATAAAGCCCAGCTAATGTGACTAACATAATGGAAGTTGTGTGTGGGGCTCAAGGTTTTTACACACCCAATTTTGGAAATCAGACCAGTGGTGCAGGCCTGGGAGCAGCTCCAGCTCTAGACCTCATCTTTCTGCCTACCTAGCTCCATATCTGTAGTCTGAATTTTTTGCCATGGACTCTGCCCAAAAATTCTTCTGGAAGTGACACATCCTGATGCTGAAAGGCCTTCCCAGGGAAGTTTCAGCTGGGAGGAAATGGGAGAACATAACATCTCATAAACTCCCTATGACTCCAGAACGAGGCCCAAAGGCTATCATTACTGGGATGCATACTGCTAGCGTCATTTCCAAAAGAAGATCTCAATTTATTGTGTGTTGGGAGTTTCTAGGGTCATCTCCATCCTGCTATGTGGTATAACAATACGTTGGTTACACAATAGAAGTAACCTCACAGTAGTCATATGTCACTTCAGCAACAAAGCAGAAAAAAAATACTCTTGTAGTTACAGGGTGGGTTGGTTTGGGTTTTGTTTTGGTTTGGTTTTGGTGTTTTGTTTTTTTTTTTCCTCTGACATTTAATTCTTATATGGCAGCATCAGTGCTTTAATTGGAGACATTTTTGGACTGAAAATGAAATAATTAATAGAAACCAATTATGAGTCTGCGTTTCCTATCCTTGACAAACTTCCTTGGTTCTTTCTTTTTTCCTTTTCATTGTCATGTCATGTCATGTCAGAGCTGTTTATATGGGATGGGCCTTGTAGAAACAGCATTACATGGGTGGGCTCTGAACTACTGAGCTTCAGTTCTGTTCTGGAGATCATGGACCTCAGTTTCACTGTCTTTCCTCACCTCCCACTGCCCCAACACAATGAAAGTCCTGAAATTAAAACCCACGGGTTTATTTTTTATGCTCGAGTCTAAGTTCATAGATGAGCAAAGTTCTGTTGAGCAGGAGAGGGATGTGCTGGGTGAATAGGGAAGGCATTGTGCCCCTAGCAACTCGTTGAAGGCACATTTTCATCAGAAGTGACACTACAGTCCATGTTCTTCCAAACAATTTCAACAGGAGAGCCCTGTTTGTCATCTCTTACTTTATTTACTTTTTCTTCCCTCTCTCTAGATTGAGCACTACTGCCCCAGAGCAGTGGGGACATACTGGTGAGGATATCCTGTTGGGAGAGGAAAGTCCATATTATGCCCTGCTGAGGTCACAGGGAGACCTCAGTCACTCCACAAACCTTTTGCACCACTGGTGGAGGCCCTGAAGGTCAGGTAGGGTCAGAACACAGATGGACTTCTATCCCATTCCTGTTCAGACACCCAGTGAGTGGCTTTGTTAATTTTCAGTGTCAGTCTTTTGGCTACTCCCTCCTTGTGTGTGTGTATGTAGGGAGGGAGTCATACTGGTGGTTTTTGGAACAATTCAGCTCCTTGACTTGTTTTTTTTTTCACTTTTTCAGCATTATTACTCCATTAATATTCCTGAAAGCCAAGCCTTACTCCAGTGGGCTCTCAGGATTGAAGATTAAATGCTGCATAGCAGACGACAGTCCTCACATGTGCCAATGAGTCAGTAAATTCCTTTGTAAAGCCTAAGTCCATCCAGATGTTGACCTCAGCTCTGATGTTATGTTCTTTCTCTATTTTCTTCTACTATTGCTCTCTCTACTTATGATGGGTATGACGTGACCATCAATGAGGAAACACAGGGTCTCTAAGAGGGTAAAGTGCTTTACTTCTTTCTACAATAGGATTGTGAAGCTCTTTCTGTTGCTGTAATTCTTGGCTGTTGTCTTATGAATGCTTATGTTACAAATATTATTGCTCATTTGTTACTATTTCCATTGCACAGGCATAAGTTTCTAAAGGCAATCTGACACAGTCACTTTGTATGGGTCTAATTTGGATTTTCTGACTTTTCTACAGAGCTAAAGAGCTACGTGGCACCCATACTGATAGGCAGAGAGAATAAAAAGGCAAGGACCTATCTGGAAGTAACTGCTAGAAATGGTCTGTTTGTACAGTCTAAACCCAGTAATTTCATTAAATAAAAAGGGAGAAAATAGTATTCTGCCTATCTAGATTCTCACAGCAACTTTGCTGTTTCTTTACTTTTCTTTGCAAGCCATTTCATAGAAACTGGACTCTGAATTAAACTTTTTAGCAGCTGCTGGGCTAGATCTTTACTTGCCGTGAATCAGGGCAGCTCCATCATCTTCCACTACAAGCTTCATTGTAGCAGGCCAGGGAGCATTCTGCTCCTGAAGCTGATGCATGGCAGAGGACCAGGGGCAGGCATAAAACCCTGCCTGTTGCTCAGGTTTTAGTGGGGCTTCAACAGAGGAAATGAGGATAGTGTCAGATTAAACATATACTAGGCTCTTCCTTTGCCTTCCCCACCACTCTGGGTGACACAAGCCCCCTTTTTTGTGATGCAGACCAGCAGACCTGGGTACTTTTCCAGGTCTTCACTTTAACCAGATTTCTGAAAACTGACCTTTGGAAACATTTACTCTGCCAAATCACCTCCCAGATCAGGGACATTTTCTTAAGTGGTCCTTTGCTTTCCTGTTGTGAGATTCAGTCTGGGAATGCAGAGACTAAAAATGGGGATTCCCTCATCTCAGTCTGTCCAGCTATGTCCATCAAAATAGCATAACTCACTCAGAAAGTTCCTCTCCAGCTGTCATAACATACTCACACCGTGCTGACCTGCCATTGTGTCATTTCCTGGACAGTATAACCAGTCAGCTCATGTGGGGGCTCTAGCATTGGGAACAGAGTGAGCAGAGCAGCTCAGTGCTACACCTTTGGCAATGTTTAGTCTGGATCTTGGTGTTACTTTGGTGCTGGGATTTCCCTGTTCTACTTTGGGCATTAGGCACTCAGTTACAGATGCTTAACACCTGGTTGTCCATGTATACATAAAACCTGGGCCTGCTGCTCTGCTCTCTGATCAACAGCTTTCACTACCTGCTTGAAGCCTTTGGACTTCTGTGCTGGCACCAGACACTTTCTCCCTGAGCTTCAGCAGCAGAGGCATAACCTGTTCTGGGCATGCAGCTTTCTGGTCTTGGAGACAGCTTTAGCACCTTTATCAGATTGCCTCAAATATTGCCCTTTAATCAAAGGAACGGCAGAAGTTACAATGGCAAGGACAGCTGGAGAGAGAGTGGCAAATCTGAGCCAGATGTAAACCCAGGATTCAAGTCTCTAAAGCCTCTGTACCTCTTCCACGTGGCTGTACTGAATACATCAGAAGGCAGCTGTCAATAGACTGGAGCACCAGTGACTTGAAAACTATGATACATATAACCCAAACTGGCATCTCTATCTGTTTAGTTTCCTCTGTAAAACTCTATTTCTACTCTTCTCCCCTCTCCTTTTTTTTTTTTTTTTTTAATATTCTTTGGTTTCATGATCTCTGGCAAAAATACATTGATTTACTTGTAACAAATCATGCCAGGATCAGAACAGCTATATCTAAATTTATGGTCTAATTTTCAGACTAATTTCCTGCTATTTTGCCTACCTCCTGAGTCAGAACAGTATATTTTTACATAGTGCCAGACATGGGAAATTCTTATTTAGAGATGAAGCCATTCCAAACCAGAGCCAGCATGACTTTCAAAGGCTGAAACTTTTAGTTCTTACTGAGGGTTTTAACTATAATGATCCAGGCATGTGTTTTTTCATGGGCTGTGTATTACAGCTCTCATGATGCTCTTGATTGCATTTCAGATATACAGAAAGAATGGTGGAGGCTACTTTGCAGTGCTTTTCAGAGGTGTTGTTGGGATGAGTTTGAATTATTTGTTTATGAGATTAGTTTATATTGAGCTACTCCAGAGCTGGTAACAATTTTCATATGTGCTAGCTAGCTGTAGAGCATCCTGCACAGGGGATCTGCTCTGTCTCATGACAGAAAGCAGCACAGGTATGAAAGGAACTCTAAATACTTCAAAAGGCAGCACACAAATAGACTTTGTCCCTTCTCCTCAACATCCTACCTTGACAGCACTGGTTTGAGAATCAGCAGCTTCTATGAGTTAAGCCAGCCCCATCTGGATTAGTGACTCATGGATGCAAGGAAGAAGGGAGGGCTGCTTCTTCCAGCCAACACGCTGGCTATTTATTTTCAGTCTCAGAGGCCCAAATCACATCTGGAGCTTGCCCAGTCCTGGGGGTTTGTTTTGGATTCACAGTATGTGAGCATAGGAAGGGCTATTTTACCATTCTAAATTTCCAGTAGTGGGCTGTGGCATTAAAAATTAAAACAAACAAACAAAATTGTCATCCTTCCTGCAAAGGGTTTTCTCCTCTTAGGGGTACAACAAACAAACAAACAAACAAACCTATAAAAATATATAGCATCAATATAGAAAAAAATCTGCAGGGACAGGCAGTACAGCAGCCTAATGTTCTAAGTCAGCATGAAATAAATGTAGCATTGCAGATACACACAGTATCTGAGCTGCTCATTCAGTGAGAGCCCTGAAATCTTCTGGGACAGTAAGCTCCAGTCTCTTCATTAAAAGAAAATACATTAAGGGACACTTAAAATGTACTGTGTTCAGTGCAAATTCCAGATCAAACTGTGGTGTCCTGTGTAATCCTTGCTGAAAGGTAAAGCAAAGAGCTACCTGGAAGACCTGCAAGACACTAAAGAAGAGGCATCATCTCAAACAAAGGTCAGCCAAGGTTGGGGGAAGGCCTCAAATCTATGTCAAGTGATAAGATGGGAAGGAAGGAAATAGCTTTCTCTAGAGGAGGTCCTTCTGAAGCAAGAGTAGAAGGGATGGATTAAGATGGGAAGAAACCCAGCCTGGCTACATTTTTTCCTCAAGCAGAGCAAGAAGGGACACCCTCACTCTCTTCTATGTTACCTGGGGTCTTTTCTGAAGGCTTCCAAGCTTTTCTGCATCTCTTTCCTCACTCTTTCCTTTCTAGGAATAATAATCCACAACTCTCAGGGGAAGTTTTGCACCCTTGTGAGTATGATCGGCCCTTGACAACAGACTGTCACTACATCTTTTGATTTTTCCACAGACCTAATTTTTAAATGTTGTACTTTTCCAGCTCTGATGGTTTCAGGCCTGATATTAAAATAACTGCACCTTTATGTGATCCACTTGCACCTAAGGATTTTATGTCCTGGCCTCTGAGTCAGGATGTGTTTTGGTTGCTTCTTACTGACCACTACTCAGTTTGCCCCCAGGAGGGCCTTTTGGCCATATTCTGATAATTTTTTTTTCTACCCTAGTCAAATTGAAATGTCTCTCACACCCAGTGCCTGCCATCAAGGGGAGAGAATTGAAGATATGGCAGGCTTTGACTTGTAAAGGTTTAGTTGCAGGTGCTTATACATTTTCCAAAACTAGTACGGGTTTTGCCATGGTGACGGAAGCCTTCTTAATTCTCCTCAACAACAGAAAACAGTGAACACAGAGGCCAGAGAAGGGAAGTATGGATCCAGGGGCTCTAAAGATGGCACATACTTCTTCATGAGCTTGGAGGCCTATCTAGTACAGGAAGGGAAAGCATCATTCAAAAATTGCTAGTCACTGATGGTCAAGATCAGAATTTAGATTCACAAAAGAAATATGAGTTGTAATCAACAGAACAAGCACAAATAATCCTATGTGTCTGATTGGGCTGGTGTTTGTTTCTTTTTTGTGTGTGTTTTTCCTCTTTTTTTTTGTTGTTTGTTTGTTCTGTGTTTTGTTTGTTTGTTTTTATGTGGTTTTTGTTTATTTGTTTTTGGGGGGTGTGTGTGTTCAGTTGGTTCAGTTGTCACCCATGTTCTGGTTTCTAAGCAAGAAAGGAGGACCTGCCTCTTCTTTACAACCATGTATGTACAGAACAAGGTTAAAACTCAATAAGCAGTGAATTTAACCCACCAAATAAAATACCCATGCATTGCAGGCAGCCAAGAGCCTGAGCCTATTTTATTTTTTTCTACACCCTGACACTGAATAATTCAGGTTCAGATATCATATCATAGAGGTCCTGAATGTTGACTTGGGTCCAGGGACATCCCATGAAACTTGCAGAGGGTAGACAACGCCCATGATTTTACCATAGAGTTGCATCTGCAAAAGTCCCTCTTGTGCAGAGACCTGGGAAGGAAGTAGGTGAGAAGGGAAAAGAAAGGCAAAGTGTGAGAGAGCATGGGAGAAGGGGAGCACTGGAGAAGGATGAGAAGTGAAGCCATTCAGCCCATCATCAACAGTGGTACCTCTTTCAATTCTGGACTTGCTTGTGTTTCAATGGCTTGCCTTACTGCCATAACTTTGGGAACAGCAGCCTGTTTACAGGAAACAAACTGGCTGTGCTTCCTGTAGCCTCACTGGGCTGGGGCAGAGGCAAAGGCTGGCTCTTTCTGCTGCTGAGAAAGCCTTAGCTTGCTTGGGGTGTGTGAGTGTCACTTCCTCCCACCCTTACCTCCTTCCCTTGGCACAGACCCTCCCCCACCCCAGCTTCAGCTGCCTGGGCATTTGGGAGGGGTTTCTGGTTTGCAGGACTGCCGGATCCCTGGAAGCTGTTTGGGCCATGTTGTGGCTAAATCCCTGGGGACCAACCCCCCAGACAAGGCATCCTTAGGCTGCACAGAAGATTTTTAATGGATATAAATGGACTTCTTGTAAAGGATGATAGCAATGACAAGAAAAATAAATCTTTGCACCACATCTTGGTAAAAGTGGCTTAGAAGGACAATTTAGGTGGCCATCTGCCCTCCCCAGTCCTCTCTCTTTTCTCATACATGTTTGTCTCTGGGTCATGATGAGGTCTGAAGAAAAACCTGTTCACTGTCTTCTTAATAGCAGGCACCAGGGTTATCATTCCAGCCTTGAAAACCAGGGCTATAATGAGGTGAAGGGGGAAAGGACATATTTTATGAGAAATTAGTATTTAAAATACATCATATTTGTTCTATTGGCCTCTTCGTTACCTCACTTGCAGCTTGTATAACTTCCGCTGCCTCCCTTCCTTTTCAGGCAAATGTTTGGCTTGTTATTTCTCCCAGAACAACATTCCCGTCACCCTGTCCCTGCGGCTACTAACCCACCTCCTGAGGCTTAAAGAGGAACTTGTGGGCCAGCTTCTGGCCCAGTCCTCACTGCGACTGTTGCTTGACTTATACACAGCAGTATGTGTTGGATGGAGCTCCTACTCCTGATGAACAGAGGGTGCCAAACCGCGTGAATCTGGGGTTTGGCAAAGCCCAGCTGCTTCCAGTCGGAGAGGCAGAAAATGCTGGAGGACACATCTCCAGCACAGTGAATTAATCACTCATAAGGAGGGTCTGGTCCTGGAAAAGGGATATGGCTCATTTAGTCATCACCTTCCTGCCGGTAGCTGAGAGGCCCTCTTGTAGTGTCTGCCGCTTGACAAGGCACAGCTGAGGTCAAGTGAGGCTTATTCCCCAGAGCAAAGAACCACTGCTCTAACTCATCTACATGTTCTCCACTACTCATGAATCCATGGGGCTGCTTCCAGGAGTCAGTAGCCCATAAACTTAACTTCATGATGATGTTTATTCAGTGCATGTCTAAAGCCATTAGGCATGGCAATAACACAGATAATATGTGGACCCAAATACACATTTCAGTATGTGGCTTGTGCAACAGGTGGGGCGCTCTGACAGGAAGAAAAGAATGTCTGGGATGACCATCCATAGCTGCTATTTTCATAGCTTGCCATATCTCCACATTCCATTCACTTCCAAGATTTTAACTTTTAATAATAAAGACATTGACATCACATTTGATTTACTAAGTAATATGCAAAATGGTGAGCTTCCTCCTTCCCAGAAGTGAAGGACAACAAAAAGGGATCAAAAGTTTCTCAGGTGTTATAGAAGTATATCCATAGGCAAGAGGTACGTGAAAAGGATGTCATTGTGTTCCTTACTTGTACCTCTCAACTACATTTTGGAAACATCTTTCTGAGGAAATTCAATATCAAGAATGCTTTGAGATGATAGTTCAGAGATAAGAAGAAAATTTATTCTGTAGGTTTTTTCCTTCAGTAGGGACTGATCCAAACTAACTTATGAAACCAGTTGCCTGCCTGTGATTTCTGTGACATTTCTGCTTCAACTCTCTGTAGGTGAGGTCTCCAGAGAAGATATAGATCTATGATAACTGCGATGATACCAATAACAGCCATTAATTAGCCATCTGGAAGTTCATATGGCAGCCTAGAAAACAGCTATACAAGTTTTGATCTCATTTCACATGTTTACCCTTGACGAGGAAAAAATGAAAAACAAAGGTCATGAGATAAAAGGAGTGGGGACCACATCATTAGAGCCAGGCACTTGCAACTTGCCTCAGGATTGCATTTGTGCATTGAACCATACAGGTTGCAGGTTCCTGACAATGTCCCTCCACCTCCACTTCCCCCCTTCCCCCCCAAAAAAAAAGAGTTCTACAGTATCCTCTGTTATTAAAGGCCTTTAAAAATCACCCAGAATAGTCTATGGCTGCAGACCTAACCCATCCTTCCCTTGGGAAAGTGCTAGATACCTTGCATGTAACCCTGGCAAGATACACTGTACTACAGTCTTCTAACTTTGCCCCTTTCATATATGCTTTTATTGCCCTCAAGAAAAACAGACTCGTAAAATGCAACTCATTAAATTCCCAAGCACTGTGAGACACTACTACTAAGCTTCTGCTGCTAAGGCTTTCAGATTTCACATGGTATTAAAAAGTTTGCTGAACACTTGTTCCTCTTTAAATTTGAAAAACAACCTTTAGGGTCCCGATGTTATAGACTATCAGTGAAAGCGAACTAAAGAAACTCAGGTTTTATTGTAATCCATGTTACTAGGAGTTGTGCTTTAACACTTTAAGACTTGGCCTAAAGGTAAAGAAGCAGTAGCTTTTACAGATTTCAGATTTTTTTTCCATCTGAGAGAGATGCTGTCAAGGTACAAAACTAATTAATCCAAAGAATGCCACCCCAAAATGCACTGGATCCCAGGGAGAATTTGAGGTAGATTGCTTAGAAATCTCCTGTCCCTTTTTTTTTTCCCAAAGTGCAGATGAGGAAAGGTGAGGGAAAGGTCTTTACAATCTAGTCTTATGGATTCAGTTTTGAGGCAATAAAGCAGTATCAAAAGCAGTAGCATTTTCCTTTACTGCTCTAAAAGTGATGAGACAGGCACTACAAATCCCCTTTCCACACCCCAGAAACCATCTTGGATATGACAAATTTCTTTGCACCTCATGCAGTCCATAGCTTTTCTGTTCAAAAACCTTATTTGTACAAACAAGAACATCTAATCATAGTTGAGAAGAGAACTTCAGAAAAGAAGAAATCTATTAGTGTAATCAGAAAAGCATGGTCTGGTTTTTTGCCTTCATCATGCTATTTCAATACCTACCCTGCCTGATCTGTGTGGACAAGAAAATGGTAAAAACAGTAACAAGACATTTGTGAGAGACTTGGCCCATGTGAGAGTGAGAGAGACTTGAAAAATGTCCTGAGAGCCATCATTAGAAAACTTCAGGGAAGGAGCTACTATCTACCTGCTAGCTCTTACATACAAAGTCTTGCAATCATAGGTAGAGTTAGTCCAGGAAGTTAGCCAGAAGCATAGGTTGCACATGGGGTGAAAAGGGACTATTGAAAGAATAACAGTTTCTGAATCAGTGCCAGGTGCTGAAGATCTGAAACCTATTCAAGGTGACTGAGTGTGGACTTCTTCTTTGTTAGTTCATCTTCCATACTGGAAAAGTGGGGCTTTGCTTGCCGACTTGTGTCCAAACATGTGTTGAACAGCTTGATGCATCAAATGTCATATGATCCTCATAAGAAACTAGGTGCAGAAAGACTACTGAGAAACATGTGCCCAAGGTTTTGGAGGTGCCTCAGCCTCCATCCTGCTCGTGACAGTGTCTTTACAGCAGAAGGTACACATAACATCATGATTCCTGGATGTGGTCCTGTGTTCATTTGGGAGCAGCCTGGGGTGTTAATGCTGTACATCTAAGTATGTGGAAGACAGTCTGTGGTGTCAAAGATTGTGTACATGCCTCCAGTTGTCCAAGCTTGTGGCTTAAGACCAGTGAAGCAATGCAGCACTGTGGAGTTGTTATTTATAATCTTGAGGAACCTGGTGACATGAGCCAACAATCTGGGTGAATGTACAAACCATTTGTATTCTGTCCTGTACATACCTAATGAAACTGTATAACTGAAACAAACAAAACCTTAAATTACTCTGTTTCATAAGAAAAAGAAAAACATATCTCAGGAGAGTTTTAAAAATATTTATTGCATCATGAGCAATCCAAAAGTGATATTCTAGTGCCCTCCTGCCCAAAGAGTTCAAGGTTGCTTAATTAATCAGGTTGCTGATTTTTATTAGCATTTGTTAAGCATGTGTAATATAATCCAAAAGACACAATATTTAGGGCAGTCTCTGACCAAAGTTTCCAGTTCAAAAATTGGACAGCATATGAAAAGTTGCTCAGAGAAGTGCAGAAGAAGTTAGTCCTGGTTTAGGAATGGAAGGATTTATGCTGTAGACTGGTATTTAATTGTCTGTATTGGGCCAGGCTGGGAGTTTGTCATTGGTTTGTGCTAGTGCTAGGAGGTTTCTGCCCATGCCACAAAGCTTGTGTTAGTGCCAGAAAGATTTTGATAGGGAAATATATGAGAACTTCCCACTCTGGGAGAAGGCAGCTCATCCTTGCCCATAGATCAGGGAAGGACTGAGANCCTGTCGATCGGCACCCCCAGGTCTCTTTCCACCTGGCTGCTCCCCAGCCACTCTGTGCCCAGCCTGTAGCACTGCATGGGGTTGTTGTGGCCAAAGTGCAGGACCTGGCACTTGGCCTTGTTGAACTTCTTTCCATTGGAGTCAGCCCAACTCTCCAGTCTATCCAGATCCCTCTGCAGAGCCCTCCTGCCTTCCGGTAGGTCGACACTCCCTCCCAGCTTAGTGTCATCAGCAAATTTGCTGATGGTGGACTCAATGCTGATGGTGGACTCAATAGAGAGGAGAAGTGTCAAGTGGGAAATCTTTGCTTACGGTTTCAGTAATCCTCAGACATGGAACAAAGGAGGGTGGTTTTTCAATAATTTCCACCAGCAGAGTCTCTGAAGGGTTTTGCCTTTTTGGCATTAGGTGTAGGTCTCAAGCAGTCATTATATCATATTCTGCTTTATCTACACACACCACAGAGCCCTACATCGTGGACAAACTTTTGGGCTGTATTTTCTTCCTGGGATACCCAGTATTTTTAACATGTGGAACAGTCGACCTAACCAAAATATTTGGACAGTATTTAAGAAATTCTTGTGAGAGGTACTGGTTGGTAATATAAAGGAGACAGGCTTTTGATGATCTGTCAGGGCTAAATCAATGTACTTGTTGGTATTGTCACATATTACTGGTGGAGGGACAAGGTAGTTTAAGATTTCAAAGCCTGAAAGGCAGACGTAAAGCAAAAGTCAGTATCTTAAAGTCTTTACTCCCAGTCCTGCTTTTTCAGCACAAAACTGGCCTTTAGAAAAGGTTCTAAAGATACAAGTTTTAGTTATCCTATTGAAGTACCTGTGTATTAGCACCCACTCTTTGTGTGTCAGATAAGACGAATACTTCCATGCTCAGCTCTGTTATGAGCTTTATGTGCCACCATCCATTCCCCACAGAAGGTCATGGTCCACGCTAACACATTTTGTGCCTTTCTTTTTGTATTGTAAAAACAGTAAAAAATCATCCTGAAAAAAAAAAATGCATTAAAAATCAGGGTCATGGTTTAATGGGGTAATTCAGCAACAGCACATGTGAGATCCATGCATCATGGGTTGCCAAACTTGAGAATACAGGCTTACTTGGGATTGAACCTAGAATATCCAAAGGAATGTGGGGTCACAGCATGGAGACAATTTTTCTGCTGGAAAGTATAAGAACCTTTCCCCGAGGAACCCCTATCCCAGGTCCACTTAAGGACAAAAGAGAAAATCGGGCCTGGAGGTGTTGCCAGAAGGGTAACATACCTCATCTAGAGCACGTTACAAAAGCTAATGCTGAGCTAGCAACAACCTTTCTCTAGTAGCAGTGAGAACCCCCTCCTGCTTTATTTTGTAAAGTACCTTTCATATCTTCTGCCAAAGACTTTAGGCGACAACTATTTTTGCAAGGAGGTGAGTAATAATAGAGCAAAATCTTGGTTCACAGACTGCCAATAGTCACTGTAGCCTGTAACAGTAAAAGGTTATCCACAAAGATATTATGAACACTCCTTTTTTTGCTCCAAATTCTGGACCAAATGTTCTGAGGAAGAAGCAGACTGTTGGGCTGGGTCCAACTGATGGGGAGAACTTGTAATTAATCTTTTTGTAGTTCTTTTCCCACTCTAAATCTTACATATTTCCTGCCTCACTTAACTCTTTCCAGAGTCTCCTCCTACAATGTCACAGCTGCTGAGGGTTGATGCAGACCAGGAACTACGAGCAGGAGTCTTCCGTAACAGCCAGACAGCCTACTGAATGCCACCCTTAGTCACCTATTTTGGGTGACTGGTTTTGGTGTCACAGTGCTCTAGATGCTTGTTCTGAAACATTCATCTTGCCTTTGAGCTTCAAGAATTGCTTAACAGTGTCTTTATTCACCTTTACTAGGCAGTTATAATACCAACCTCATATGTAAATGCACATTTTTAGAAACAGGTTCAAGATGGTGCAGTAAGGTTCACTAGTGCACAGCTCTATACATAAACCTGTCTTTAGGAGTATCTAGCAGGTGTGCAAATCACAGAGTGTTTTTAATTAGAAAAAGTGCATTTCCAATTTTAAAAATTTATCACTGTCTGTTTTACTTTGCAGCAATGAAGTTTGAGTTTTGATTAATTTTCTCACTTTCTGCATGCCTTTTTTTCCCTGCTGTGTTGGGGATATTAGAAGACACAGCACTATAGCATGGATGACTGTCCCTTGCTCTTTAGGTTGTAGGTTGTAGGTTCTGTTAGTGCTTTACAAGTACCAAGAAGAAATAAATAAAGAAAAAAAAACCAAACCAAAACAAAAACCCACACAAAACAAACAAATGAACAAACAAAAACACCAAAAAAAAACCAAAACAACAAAACACACACAAACAAAACCCATCCCCAAAAAAACCCCACAAACAAAAAACTGTCCTGGTTTGAATGGTTCTACCTCTTGCTCCCTCAAGGCAGCAAGCCAAAAGAACCAGGGATGCAGCAAGCTCATCTCTTAGTTTGTTCCTTGCTGTGGTTTTGAAGCACTTCAAGCTGATCTGTTCACAAAGGAAAATAGTTTATGATGCTACTGTGGAGGCTGGAAATGTGACCTTATGATCATTACTGGTCTATATTTATGACTTACATGGATGTGACAGCAGCTGTGAAACTATAAGGACAAAAATAACAGCAGGACGGCACTGAGCAAGGCTGCTCCAGAGGAAAGTGATCCCATGAGAAGCAAATAAAAGGTGTTTTAAGCCCTGAGTGGTTGAGTCTTGTTCCAGAGTAGTCAGGTGCAGAGCACATCCTAGTCACTGGCTGGTCTCATGGGTTGAGCCTTCTGCAGGAGTGCATGCCACTGGAATAGAAGAGGAAGGGCTAAGCAGAAAGGACTGTGTGTTTTCCAGTCTCTGAAAGGAAGCATTTTTTCTTTGGAATGAGAAAGGAATCAATGAAAGGCAAAATTTTACCCTGCTAAATAAAACAGAGAGAAGATGTAACCAGTGCAATGAGACTGTTGAAGGCACCTTGCAAAGCTGTCTGCAGTATTCAACCTTTTCAGGAAAGATTAAAGGCTTGATCTTTCCTGCTACCTGTATTTCTACTTGTCAATGCTCAGCTCAGTGACAGATTCTTCAATATGAGAGAAAGATCTAAAGTGTTCCCACTACCTCCCAAAATCCAGGGAAAAGGTTCCAAAGAGAAAACTATGTCAGTTTCTTTAAGAGTGAAAATAATTTATTTTCTATTCTATTTCTATTTCCATCAACTCATGGGGGATTTAGTCTGGTTTCTATTGTTGTCTTTGATTGGGGTTCTTCAGCTTGCACCCTGTAACATTTTTTGAGTGAATCTGATGCACGGTTGAAGTTGTGTAGTCAAGTGCTGGGCAAGTTTCCTAAAGACACCACTCCCAAAGTACCTTTGCTCTGCTTCTCAGATATCCTGTGCAAGCTTTGTAAGGGGCAGCTCAGCCCCATATATGCTTTCCTTGTGTGTTTGTTATCTTGCTCACACACCTAGAATCACAACCTGCTATCCTGGATCTTGTACTGCTCCACGGATATAGTGAAACAATATTTTCAGTGTCCCTTGTGAACTAAGTTTTCTACTAGAATCTGTAATTATGGTAAATATTTAATAGTAGGCAAAGTAGCAAATTTTGAAAGAAAAGAGCAGGATCTCTGCATGGTTCTCTCTCTCAAGCTGAACACAGAACCATTGTTTAGAAGAAGATCAGATCACATTTCACAGTTCACACTCTGAAGACACTTTACACTGACTTGAATGCAGGAAGCTATGAGGTATGTCCTCCTACCTACATGCCACCCTGGTGACACCCTCCTGTCCTGTCACACTCACCCCAAATTCAGCCCTGAGTTATGACATTGGCCCCTTCTCTTTTAAAACAAACAAGGTGCTGTCAAGGGAAGGGAAGAACATAACTTTGTATTTTAAGGTTAGCAACTAAAGGATACTTTCAAGGGAGAAGTGCTCTGTGAAGAGATGGGTACAGGCTGTGCACAGTGAGACTTGCAGATATGGTGGATAATGAGTGAAATATCTGTTTCTCTCGAACCATTACTGCTCATCTCTGTTGTTGCTTATTTTGTGGGATGGAATGAACACTTTGTCAGTTGATGGTTCTTAGACAAACATTAAACCTCATGGTATTTTGTGCATCTGAGGAAGTTAGAATTTTCCCGTGGGTCCACACTTGTGCAGCTGTTTATCTGCAGATAAATAACAAATGAGGTTCAAATCCACCTGAACTATTCTGGATAATGCTTCTTCCACCTCTGATAATTTCTCTTCCATCATTACCACTCTTCAGATAGGCTACTTCATCTTTTTGCTGCTCTGTATTGGGCTGCTGAGGTGTTTGACACATTGCATCTCATTCCCTGAGTATAATCCCACATACCTCTGCAGTAAGGTGGTTGTTGGACTAAGATCCAAATAGGAGCCTGAGTTCTTGTGCAGACATGTGCAGGTCAGAAAGAGAGAGTGGGATGGAGTCAGGATGAGAACATCGTATGTTGAACCTTTCTTGATAACAAAACCAAACAAATCCAAAGCCTGCTGCTGATCTTCAGAGAGGTTCAGTTTCAAGCCAAAAACTGATCCAGATTCTTCAAAGATCACATGTCATTGCTGTGTGGGACAAACTCAGACAGTTCAGAGATACACAAGAAAAGAGTTAACTGATGGTTTTGGAACCTAAAGACATGTATATTCTCTCAATAGAGTCAAGGAGTAAGAGCAATACAGGTGCTATAGCCTCTGCATATTATAGTGACCAGTGCAATAGTATATAAAGGTGGAAGGATTTCTTTATTATAATTTTCTTTTTTTTTAACCTTAAGCACTATTCTTGTCCATCCTAAGTTACTGCCCAAAACAATTAAAAGCCTTACTGCAGAACTGTCTTCCTCAGTTTGGCAAATAGACTTTGTACACCTGCCTGTTGCAAAGCCCAGGAAATTCCTTTCTTGTAAGAATGGCACATTCCATAATGAGTAACTAAGATGATCTGTTCAATGAGCCATTTGCAGAGTGCAGGCTCCCTTTAAAGTAAAAGCTGCTACAGGAATTGTTTCTGTTATAACTGTTCTGAGCTATAAATACACAGTAAATTATTAGTCAGGTATTTTCTACATGGCTGCACAGTATTCCTAATTTTGTACACAGACAAATTATTTAACCCTTTCTTTTCTGCTCTCTGTCAGTTCTTCACAAGACAGAGAGGAGGATGTACCATGATAGTCAAACTCTTCAGGTGAAGTTAACAGTTCTGGAAGACTGATATGTGGTTGAAGATGTGATGTGGGAAAGTAAAGACTAAAACAACATTCCTCTACCTCTTGGTAGGTATGAGGATCCATGCATGACACATATCACCATGATGTAGAAAGTCATGATGGTAGGTTTTGGTGACTTTTCTTTACCCTTTTTACACCACCATGAATAACAGCAGATCCAAATGATCCAAATTTGATCTGATTCTGCTCTGTGTCTATGAGAAATCATGGATTATATCTCTCTGCACCAAGTCTGTTTCTATGATGGAACTGAACAAATCTGTACCAGAGAAAGCAAAAAAATGAATGCAGAGGAAAATCACCATTGACAAAGGAAAAAATAGAAGACACCAGAATGGTATAGTGGTTTCCAAGGCTGGTGAATCTCCATGTGACTGCTGAAGACAATTTTTAACTGAAAAAAAGGAGACAGGTTTTTTTGTTTATTTATTTGTTTTAATGTATGGACAAAAAGATACGTACAAAAGATGTACAACCTCATATCGAATTTTAATCATGAAGAAACAGAATAAAGGTTTCCTGAGTTTGTATCTAGGACTCCAAAGAGAAACAAATTTGCATGTAAGATGATGCATCTGGTTGAAAAACTTTGCTTTAGTTGTTTTAATTTTTAATTTCTGCAGGTTTGGGGCATTCAGAAGGGAAGATTATGCTGAAACTTTCAAAAGGTATATATACAGGACTGGTCACCAAAATCCAGAATTAAAGACTGAAATAAAACTTGCTGACTCATTTTAGCAAAATTTATTAGAAAGATTGTCATTTGGGCCCCTGTTGAATCCAAGACAGGATAGTGTTTCTTCCAAAACATGTAAAACACAGTGCAATTACATAGATGAAGAATGAGAATGGAGTTGAACATGGACACATGCATGGAAATGAACAACACTATAAGATTTAAAAAAGAATAGTCAGGACAGGCAGATCCGATCCCGGTACAATTGTGGCAAAACAGACATCAGAACTTAGAGCTCAAACCTCCACCTCCATCTCTGGAGAAATATCTGTTCATGTACTGTGCTCTTTACTGGATGCTGTTTGCTGCTGCAGTGGCTGATGCTTACAGGTGGGTGCAGAAGGATTTTGTCACCTTTTCGAACCTTCATAGGTGACTGCAATTACTGATGACCAGAAAGTAGGGAACATCCTGGGAGGTGCTGTATTGACCTTTCATTGTTTTGTTAAGGTGATTTGCTCTAGATTGTTAAAAGAAGCATTCAAAGGTCACGAATTTCACTCAAAGAGCCTACACCATATCACAGACCTGATGGAAAGCTGCCAGAATGCATAGACATATATATGTGCTGTGCAAATTTGAGCTACAAAACCCCCAACATCTCTAAGCATCCTCTATAGCTTTTCCACTTGCAGGACTCTGTATGCCCCTCAAAGTGTGGCACATAAATGTCAGTTTGACTATCAAATTCAACTGGCTGTGGTCCAGAGTCAGAAAATTGAAGCCCCAGGATGCGTGTATGTGGCAAAAGACTTTCTGCCAACAAGTCTGGAAATCTGAAATTATTTATTTTGAACTATAATAGCCTGAGAGTTAAGATATAAAATAGTAATCAGAAGAGTCTGTGCATTTCTAGCTTGGAAAAGAATAACTTTTCAAAACTGTATTCAGTGTATTCAGAAGTGAAATTGACTATAGAGGGTGGTTGCCTCAGGTTGAGATTCCAAGTTTAGAGACAAATAGTAAGTCATTTTACTGTCAGATTTGTTTAGGACAAGGAGAATGCAACAGCTAGGTCAGGAGGATCTTATGTCTCTACTTCAGACTAAATTAGTGCTGCTCCAAAACCACATTGCTTTAGAAGCAACAGATATATTCGCTCCTACAGAAAGCCCAGTGTGAGTCTTGGCAGAGAGAGAGGGCTTTTGCTATGTCCCTGAAAACATCTGCATGGTTTTTCTGGACCCTGAATGTGCTAGCAATGTGGACCCAGATGGTACTGAGGGGAGTGGAAACTAACGTCCTTCTGGGATTGAAGGTAAATTGGGTTGTGTGACTCACACCAGCTTTGCATTGACAAAGAGCACTAGCTGGAGTCCCAGAGTCACTAGAGAGTTTGTTTTTCACAAGGTTGTGCAAGGTTCACTCACATCCTTCTTGCCTGCTGGTCCTGAAACTACAAGTTAAACCTGTGCTTCTGTTGCTGCATCTGAGCACATTTTCCATTGTTTAATAAGCATCTGTCAACAGTGACTGGAATTATTTTTGCAGCTAGAGATGTATTTTCTGATTGGGTTGTTTACATTTAAAAGCTGGGTACAACTTGTGCTGCTCATGTGATTTTTCTAGATGAAAGTTATCTACAACAACTTCTTCAGGCTTCATCACAAATTTGGTCTCAGAAGGTTTCTTCACACCTGAAATAAAATTCACACTTTATAAATGATAGTATGAGTTTCCAGTACAAACTTATGACAGTGTGCTCTGTTCCAAAAAGTCTTCCTTTTACATTAAGAATGAAGATCTGTTTCCTACCACCCCAACAGAGACATGGACTCTGACCATTTGGGTTGCTTTGCCTGATGGTCTATTGAGAGAACTTTAGTCTTTACAAAGGACAGTATTGCCTACAGTCCAATGGGATAGTTCTAGAGACAGTAAATCAAATTACTGTGATCTGAAGGTGCTGATGACTATTTTCACTTGTGTGTTTCCTTGGCCATAGCTGTGGGGGTTATAAAAAGCAGAAAAAAGTACATTGGTAAGCCAGAGAAAGGAGAGGGGATACTCTGTGGACCAGAACTAGACACATTCTGGATGAAGTGTTGCTCGACATCCCTTTGGGGCCAAAAAATAATGGCTTGAACAATGCAGCTGAGATATTGTGAGACTGTATAAAACCTCTCACCCACTGAATCCCAACTAACCACAGCACAGCTTTATCTTCGGTGTTACTTGGAATTTTGTCAAGGAGGCTTTTTTTGCTCCATCTTGTCTTTCTTCCTTTCTTCCTTTTTTTTCTTCCTTTCCTTTCCTTTCCTTTCCTTTCCTTTCCTTTCCTTATTTCTTAAAGCCTCAAGGTCAAACAAAACACATGCTTCAAAATAAAGGTTTATCAAGAGAGATGGAGGACTAAAGGGCTTCCTATTTTTAGTAATGGCAATCTAATCTAAGCAGAAGTTGTTCTGGGCCACTCTTTGTTTTCCATGAAAGGTAGGTGCTCCCAGAACAATTCCCAGGGCTTTCTGTGGCTTCTGCTTTCAGATGCAACCCAAGCCACTGAGCTTTATTGAGCAAGTATCCTGGAAAGTCCTGAGCAAAATGAGAGACAGCTGATAGTCCTAGAATACCCATGCTTTTAGGTCCTGCAGCTGTATATCTAGGTTATGAATTCCCATAGGCTTTAAGCCAAGCTCCTTTCCCCAGTCCTCCCCTAGCTACTGATATGGTCCTTAACAGGGGAAAGCATCTGTCCAACTCAAGGCACAGAAAGTGATTAAGTGCTTTCTTAATCAGAGCCTTGTAGCTTATATTTGAGTCCTGGCTTAGTCAAAGCCAGCTTTTAATGTGGAATTGGATGGAAATGATAATGAGACTGGGAACTTTTCACTTCTAGGTCATCACTGAACAATTTTTCAGGAAGGAAAACCCTACAAAATTATTGTTGCTTGAGGGCAGTCAAGAGTGTATTTGGAACGTTGAAGCACAAATATCTTGGCTGTCCTGACTGTTTTGTATCACCAGTATTAGAGGAATTAGCTTGTGAGTTTACTGTACTGAGACAAGACAAGTACTCTTGAAACACCCAACACACAGCTGATATAAAGCCCAAAGATGGAGAAAAATAAAACACAGTTTTGTTTTCCAAACCAGAAATAAAATAAATACCTTTCCCATTAGTCTGAGACTTTAACCTGTATCCCATGTAGCAGAAGATGTTACTAAGAAATCTGGCTGATCATTTTTGACCTGTAGTGAAAATTATCACCAGAATGTTCAAACTTACAAAGAAAAGACAGAATAAACCCATATTTCTGGATAATCTGAATGCTTTATGCTTTGGGAAAGGATTGATCATTGAGTAGAATGAGATGTTTGTGAGTGGGGGTGCAACACAGAGCCAGGGCTCCAAACCATCTTTTTTTGCATCCTAATACAAGAGCCAATCTCATCTCAGTTTGCAGAAAGCTTTGACATGCCTGAGTCATGTGGAGATCTGAATCAGGCTGTCCTCCTTTCCACCTCTTCAGTTCTAAGAAATGATCTGCATCCCTTGAAGTTTGGAGAGGAAATATATACAAAGCCTGTAAGTACTTATGAGAGCTATAAAAACAGAGCTTTGCAGTAGTTGACATGGGAAGTGATTAAGGTATGTTATAATCAAAGATTGCAGAAAAGAGCAAGAGAAGTGATGCCAGAAGGGAATCTGGCAACAATCCCAGGGTAATGATAAGTAACTTCTAGAAGGAGGAGTTGTGGGAGGAAAAGTAAAAAATTTAAATCAAGAAAGATTGCAAGACTTTTTGTCCCTGGGCACTAAGCCACGGAGATTGTTCATCACTGGACTCACAAACACAAGAGGAAGGTGATGTCTCACCCTTATCCTGACTCATACTTTACTGATCAAATCCCACAAAACAGTACTTCGTCAAGACGTGTTTGAATTCAAAAAGGCTCCATTTCCCAGGCATCTCAGCTTTCTGCATTTATACAAGTGTGTCTTGGGTCTCTCCAGGGCTTAGGTAAAAGCTACTCTGAATAGAAACACACACATGGGCCATGTTGCCAGTGAGCAACTCTCTGAGTGCCTGTATCTTGTTTCCCTGTTTAACAGGTGTAACATGTGCCCAGACCAGTCCCTAGACAGCAATGTGTGACAAGAACATTCACAGATGAAATGACAGCTGAAAAGCACTGTTATCATTATCAATGACAAATACAAAAGTCTAGCTTGTGAAATGTCATTTTGAGAGTTGAAATAATGTTATGGGGAACCACACTTCATGTCCAAAATGGGACATAAAATGTTTATGACCACATGCCCTGTAAACGGGGAAGAAGGCAATCTTCTCATCTACAGGAAAATAGAATGGTGTACAGAAAGGCAATGCAATGGAAAGATACAGGCAAAATTCTAAACTATTCAAGAAATAGTTGTGATTAAAGGGTATGTTTGCTGAAATTGTACCACCTGCAAGAGAAAAAAGCAAAGGCTGAGTACACCAGGAAATACTGAACAAGTGCTTTAGACACTAGGAGTTGGTTTATGCCCTCCTCAAAGGTTAATGATCTGCTTGCTACCTTACTTTCATCAAGGTTTACTTATGGCACTTTAATTTATGTACAACATCTGCACCAGTGTGTGGTCTGTATTTTGTTGCATTACTGTATTACAAAGATGCAGTACAGTGACACAGAATAAACTCATTGATCTGTGAATATAGAGCATGTATGTCTTGATAGGCAATGGCATTGATGGCTTGATCTTTGGATTTTAGGAGCTTCCTTCAGTCCATACCAATGTCAGGAAGAACTTCAGATGCTGAAGCATGCTGAGAATCAGTCTGTAACTGTAGATTCCTGTCCAAATTCTGGTATCAACAAGCTGTTTTCAGATCATGATCGTATTGCAGGAACACAGTAAGTTTCTCCAGTGATACTCTCTGAACCTGTTACTGTTTAGCATTTTTATTAATCACCTAGATAGAATGGAGAATATGCTAATTAAATTACCAGATGACATAAATTTGAAAAGATCTGCAAGAACAAAAGAGGACTGTCTTGAAGTTCAAAATTATCAAATATAAATGTAAGAATAATCCAGGGATTTGGAAAGGGAAACGATCAATAAAGACAAATGCAAGATACACAGTTCTATACTTAGACAAGAACAATCAGATATACAAATATGGGATGTGAAGTAAACAGCAGTGAAGGATCTGGGGTAATTGTGAATTGCAACCTGAAGAGAAGTCAAAAGAGTTAAGATTGCCATGAGAAAAGCTGGCACATACTGGGATATATATCCAAACTGGAGTACCATATGTGTGACATGGGATGTGATTTTTCTGCTCTACTCTCTTCTCTCCAATTTTGGGCACCATGGTTTGAGAAAGATGGGATTGGCTGAGTAATGTCCAGAAGAGACCAACAAGGATGATCAGAAGTCCAGAGAACATGTCTTATGAAGAGAGATTCATCTAGGGGGGGTGTTTAGTCTTTAGAAGGTCAGACTGAGAAATGATATGATAACAGTCATTAAATACATAAAAGATAGAAGAAGAGGAAGAGAACAATTTGTTCTTTATGTCCAATGTGCAGAGGAGAAGGCTTAAAGTATAGCAAGGGACATGTTGGTTAGATATCATAGAAAAACCCTCCTTCCTAATAAGAAAGATAATGAATCCCTGGAATAGCCTGAGAGTTGGACTTCATTGAAGATTTTTAAAAACAGGCTGCACACAACATTTCTCAGGACTGACAGGGGGAGGACAGGTTTTGTCTGTGGGCAGGCAGACAGAGATGATGGCACTGAAGAAAGTCACTTACAGCTCTATTTTGTGCAATGTCTACCATAAATTATTGCTGAGAGATGAGAATCACTGTGGTGCATATGTTCAGAGGTGTAATGGGTAATTCAGACTGCTGGGCAACAAAATTTTGTCCTTCTGTACAAACAGTCAGATGTCATAGTCACAATACCAAACTTAGGCATCTCCTCAGGTCTCCAAACTTAGTCTACAAATAAATGAAGTCACATAAAAGCGGCCAAAGAACTTCATTTTATGCTTGGATAAGTGAGACATGTAGCAAAGCGGTAACTTTATCCAAAGTAAGTAACCTTAATCCAAAACTTAGCCTCAACACAACCCAAATTGCTTTAGATAGATGAAAAAGACAAAGCAAAACAAACCAACCAAACAAACAACCTACCAAAAAATACTGCATTTTCTTGATACTAAGTTCCAGTAGAAATAAGAAGACTGTATGAGACAGTGAAAAAAAAAATCTTTTTATGGATAGAAAACTGTGTTTCCTGAATCTTGGGAGAAACCATCTTCATGGGTTCTTACACTATGGTCGCCCATATTGGAAGACTCACCAGCCTACGGGCAGGATCCTGAAAGATTCACAGATTCTCAGTGTTGACCATGGTTCTGATAGCCTGCATTTACATCTGGGCCAAAAAAACCCCAATGAGTTGGAGCGGAACTATTAAAATCTACATCTAGGTGTTGTTTTTTATTAGACTTAATCCGTAAAAATAATCTTTTGTTGCTGTATGGCATGGAATGACATATGCTATATAAGAACCATTCATATGAATGCTGGAGACCTCTCAGGACTGCTGTGACTTAGAGGTAGGTCCTTGCTGACAGGTGTGGGTTCAGTTAATGCATCATTTTCTATGCTGTGAGAAGCTCTAGGTCTCTAGAAAGGTTCTTATCACTTCCTTTGAGTCTGATGTTTGCTTCCATCAGTACCCAAAACTCTGGAGGGACCCAGCTTACTCCTGCGATTTATGGAAGCATTTTGTTTCCCAGCAGTCACAGAAGGACCTAGTTATGTCCCAAAAGAGCATACTCCCCATGCATAGTCTGTCTATCACAGGCTGCAGTGATAGGCTGCTCCCCAATCCCTGCCAGTCAGCACAAGTGGGCAGACCTCCCATCATTCTCCTTGCCACCACAAATAGAAATAAGCTAAATTATGCTTCAGTTGAAGAGAGGAAGATGCTTTGAGTCCTCTACAGGTAAGTAGAAGTGAGCTAGCCTATGGTATAAGATCAGTTTTAATTTGCCTGTACTCTGTGTCTAGGAGTCAGCTATGATACACCATCTTGTCACATGAGCGCAGAAAAGCAGTTTTGTCAGTATCAGTGATGAATATTGGCTCTGTTGTAACAGCCCCTGAAGGACATAAAGACACACTTGCTGTGCATAGAAGGCCAACAATTTCCATAATTTTTCCTTCCCCCCCTCCTCTCTGCACCATCCTTCCCTCTGCTGCCAAAGAAAAGAGCCCCTCAGAGGTTACCCTCTGCCTTTCTTGAACTCGCATGACTTTGCCGCTTCGGATCCTTCACCCCCTGTGTTTAACCAAGGTTATGAAAACCAAGCTGCTTGCTCTCTGTTTATTTTCAGTGATCTCCTCTGTGTGTTGCCAGCAGCCAGAGCCATGGCCTTTCCCAATACAGGGCATCACAGTGAGCTTGGAGTGCACCCAGCATTGATGAGAAAGGTGCACAAGTCAGCAGCCAAGTTGAGCTTATGTAAAAAAATTCAAGTCAAGGCCTCACCAAGATTTGTAATGCTTGTGTTCAAGGTACTGGTGATTGAGCTAAGGACATGTTTTTTCTGCTTTGCTGAGGCAGATATCAGCTGCAGAGTACAATGCAGTTCAGGATGCAGGGGATGGTCTGGTAGGATCCTCGGTGTAGTTGAGGATGTTCCTCAATGTAGTTGAGGATGCTGGGCTTTGCATGGTAGCAGTTTCCATAAACCTGGGGCATGCTGCAGGTATGAAATTTATGGCTGAAGAATCCCACTGAACCAGCTCTTAGGAACTGGATTGGACATCTGTGTACAATGGTGGCAAATCCCCATTGCATTGGAAAGTAGCATCTTCAAAGTGTGCATAGGTCACTTGGAATCCAGCAACCTATCTTCAGGTATGATAGGCTCATACCTGCAAAGCATTTCTGTTGGTAAGCAGGATCCTAAAGCTTTCGATGCTCAGCATTAAGTTAACTTAAATTCCACTGATTTTAGCATTAATGAAATATATTTCCTTCCACAGCAGCTTTAAAAGGAGTCCTACTGAGAAGGAACAGAGGGTGAAAAAAGTCAGAATAAAAATAAGGCGGGGGATAGTTTATAGCTGTATTGCAGGGTAAGATCAAAAATGCATCTATTTAATCTCTGCTGTTTCCCTGGCTTCTCTTTCAGTTTTGCCTTTGATGGAATATATTTTATCAGTCTTGAATGTCAGAGCATGACTGTGGATGATGCTGTCCCAGAAGGCTAGCACAGAGCATAGGCTTCTCACACAAAGCAGGAGGACAAGTGCAAACAGCAGGAGGAGGTTATTCAGGTTCCAGGAGGGCTTTCTGCACTGATCCTATTTTGTAATTTCCTTGGAGACAACAAAGCTGTGCAATAGTCTTCCTTTGTTCTTCCCTCTTCAGCTGTGTCTTGAAAGATGTCTAGAACACTTCCTAGGGAAGATTTTTGTGCCGTAAGATACTTGTCTTCTGTAGCAATCTAGGCACCTCTGCCAGGGAATTTCTAGGACTGGAGATGAACAAGGTCATGGGGAGGAATTTGCATCAGCTAGTCCTGAGCTGCAGCATCTTCTCAGCTCTCCATGCAGGTGCGCTGCACCAGAGATCAGGCTGTCTCTTGTATGTCAACATGCTGGAAAGCCAAAGAAACAAGGAAGCTTTTTTTTCCAGAACTGGTTATCCAGAGGTGATTTTTTTTAATTATTATTTTTGGGGGAGGGGAAGGGAAGTCTAAATCTCATGACACAGATTTTGCTATAGACTCTTTGTGTCTTTGCTCTTCACCAGGCCACAGATCCAGTGGAAAGTGGAAGTTGTTGCAAAAAGGTATTGAAAATGGCCAGTATGTGAAGAAAACCAGACTGAATACATGCGAAAATCAAGATAGTGTGCTTGTCCTTGTTTCCCCAGGAAAGAAGGCTAAAACCAGACCTCAGGCTAAGTTTTGAACTACAATGTCCCATGCATATGAGCCACCCTACAGTTAAAGCAAGCACTGTTTTATTTTTTTCCTTCCACAATCTTTTGTTGAAGTCAGAGGAGTTGTTCCAGGCAACACAAGGGTAAAGTTGTCTGTGACTCATCCTGTGTCACTGTAAGAGTCTTGCACTTCTGCCTTGGGGAATGTCTGTCACACCAAGTAGATATCACTTGATTGAAAATAGTTACTAAACACTTTTTTTCCTCTCTTTCTTATTTTTCTTTTTTCTTCTGCTGTTTCCATCTTACCTAACTCTGTCTGGAGATGTTCTCTCATCTCCAGACAGATAAGGTATCTATGGGTCATCCTTGTTCTTTTTTTCCTTTTCTTCTGACTGAAGTCCCTGGTACTATTACTCCAACTCCCCAGTTATGCATGACAGTGGCACAAAAACTCCAGTCAAGTGATTGTCATGTGACCACATCTGCAACTTGATGATCCACACCAGCTTTGTACCCTGAGTCTATTCTTGCTTCATCTTCCAGACCACAGTATCATGTGGCTTCTGCTGAACAACAGATCTAATAAACTTCTTTTTATATGTTAGGTTATCCACCTGCTTTGACTACTGTTACAAGCCTTCAAGAAGAAATACTGAAGCACATTCATGCACTTTTATTTGTTTGACTTTTATGAGTCAAAGCTGAGATGCTTTGAGGTCTCTTGCACCTTCTCATTATGAGCTTTGATAAGGGAATGTTGACATGACTGATCCATAATGCCAGTGATCTACAGGGAGGTATTTGCCTTCATGGAAAAGCATCACTCCAGGCCAGGAATTTGGATCAGAATGTGGCAAACCATTAAGGAAACTCCTGCATATGAACTAGTTTGTTCTGCCATAGACTATGTAGGTGGCACTTTCTTTGGTACAATGATTACATTCTGATTTGTGTTTGTATTTCATTTAGTATGTTGGTGCCAGTACTAGTATGAATCTTTAGGTAATACTGTAAGGAAAATCTTAAGAAAAAGTTTAGGCATTTGTTCTTAGGATCCTTCATGCTAAAGTTTTATTTCTTGCTGTCCAGGAACAGTCCAGACCAACTTCCTTCATTTCCTGCACCAAAAAAATTTCACCCAGTCTTTTTGTCAAGCTAAGTTATCTTTTCTCAAAAGATAGAGGGCTTGAGATATGAAGAATGTAGGTGATTAATTTTCCACCTTTTCTATTAACTGCTTTGTTCCAGTATGGTTATTGTCAGAAAGAGCCACAGATCACATAGAAAAGGTCTTGGTTTAAGTAGAAATCTTGGAAGATCTTCTGTGCTTTGTATGGGAAATGCACTCCTGAATGCTCACCATTCTGTCATCATTGTTGCCAGTTTATCATCTTCACCAACTTCCCATATGCTAGGAAAAACTCTGATTCCTAGACATGTTCTTGTACTGCTGTGATTTACCCTATATTTTTTTCTCTTTCTTCTGCATTTCATTCTTTTGTGGCCAGCTGTGGAGAAGAGAAAGGCCTTCTATGCACAGCTAATAGAGGTACTGTTTTAGTTCATTTAACAAAGGCTTGTGTTTTTGTTGTCATGGCTGCCACATTTGTTCCCATAGCACTGTCTGTGCATATGTGGATGTGATTCATTACCTACAGACTCTAGAGCTTGTGCTGTGGTTTGCATTGGAGCTGATTCCCTGTAATAGAATGAATGAATAAAAATCTCTCAGTGGGTTCAAACCAGTGTACAAATAATTTGGCTTGGGTCCATCTCCAAGGACCTATCAATTAACTGACAAAAGTAGTGTTGACAAAAACATGGAATATTCCATTATAAGCAACAGTCAGTGCATGTTCTGTATTTTAAAATAAACTGATGTGTTGCATTTCCATATTATCCAAGAAAGCATCCACGAATATATGATCTTAGAAATTGCTCACAGGAGAAGCAAAGGAATAGATCATTCCCATCAATATAAAAGAACAAAATTTAGCAAGCTGAAAAATGACAACTGTTGATTGTACAGTGGGAATATGCTTTGCCTGTTGTTTTCCTGCAAGTCCTGACTGATTGGAGTGCCTGGTGCAGTAACTGGAGTGCCTGGAGTGCCACATGCAAAATCAAATAGCAAAATAGACACATAGAAATGTCTAGGTTGGAAGGGATCTCTAGAGGTCATCTAGTCCACCCCCCCTGCTGACAGCAGGGACATCCTCAACTAGAGCAGGTTGCTCAGAGATCCATCAAGCCCCACCTTGAATGTCTCCAGGGATGGGGCCTCAACCACCTCCCTGGGCAACTTGTTCCAGTGCTCCACCACCCTCATGGTAAAGAACTTCCTCCTTAATTCTAATTTAAATCCATTACCCCTTGTCCGTTCACTCCAGGCCTTTGTAAACAGGCCNTGGACTTTAAGCCATTGACTACTACCCTCTGGATGTGGCCATCCAGACAATTCTTTATCCACTGAACGACCCACCCATCAAAACCTTATCTCTCCAACCTGGCAAGTGGGATGTTGTGGGAAACCCTGTCAAACGCCTTGCAGAAGTCCAGATCACATCCACAGGTCATCCCTTATCCACTGATGCAGTCACTCTGTCGTAGAAAGCCCCGAGGTTTCTCAGGCAGGATTTCCCCTCACTGAAGCCATGCTGGCTGTCCTTGTTCACCTCCCTGTCCTCCATGTGCCTTATTAGGCCTTCTAGGAGAATCTGCTCCATGATCTTCCCAAGCACAGAGGTGAGGCTAACAGGTCAGTAGTTCCTTTCTACCCTTTTTAAAGATAGGTGTAACATGTCCCTTCATCCAATCACTCGGGACTTCACCCAACTGCCTGGACTTCTCAAATATTATTGAGGGTGGCTTGGCGACTACATCTGCCAGTTCCCTCAGAACTCTGGGATGCATCTCATAAGGTCCCATAGACTTATGGGACCTCTCACAAGGTTACGAACCTGATTTTCGCTTACAGTGGGAGTGACTTCACCACCTTGATTCCTGCTTTGTGGTTTTTTTGACTTGGGAGAGAGGTTGCCAGTAAAGACTGAGGAAAAAAGTCATTGAGAATCACAGCCTTCTCTTTATCTGCTGTCACTAGGTCCCTGCTCTTGTTTTTCAAAGGGGATATGTTTTATTTCACTTTCCTTTTTACATTGATATACCTGTAGAAGCCCTTCTTTTTGAGTCCCTTGCCAAGTTCAGTTCAAACTATGTCTTGGTCTTCCTGACCTCTACTTCATAAGCTTATGTATTCCCTACATTGCCTACTCAAACAAAGCATGAACACTTGAATTTTGTTTCACATGTAAATCTTACAGCATAAAAATATATAAATTACTGTAAATCATATTACCTGCAAGTAATTGTGGGTGCACATTTAGCCATCACCTGCGAACATGATAATGAATGGGAAATTTATAGTAAATCCACTCTTTTGTTACATAAATTCAAGAATCAGTTCAAGAATCTCTCAAGATTGGGCTCTATTTCATCAGTTCTCACAAGTATAAAACAGAACTCTATCTTCAAAGCAAATCCTTTTGTTTTGTCATTAAACCATCCACAAACATTTTCTCCAGAATTATTCTTTTTTGTTGGTTTTTCTGTTTGGTTTTTTGTTTGTTTTGGTTATCTGCTTCTCTTCTGGTTCCCTTCTCTTCTTTTTTTCCCCCAATACCTCAAACAAAGAGAAAAACTCCCTAAATGTTTCTACAGATTCTCACAAACAGTTTCAAAATGCTGAGATCTGCCAATGTTTCTTTTTTTATAAAAGGCAAGCATTTCCCCTTCCCTTCTTTCCAGCAATGATGAACATGCCTTTCGCAGAATTAGCCTCTGAAAAAGCCAGAACTCCCGTGACTCCAACTTTAGAGGGAGATGAACTATACCCCTCCATGGAAAGATGTCCCTGGAATGTACCACTGGAGACAAAGAAATTACCATATTTCCCATGTTTGAATCCTGCTGAGTACTTGTGCTTTCTGGTATTTTGTGGCAATAAACTCCATATGCTAATGTGGTAGTGGAGGACTTTTCAGTCAAGTAGTCACAAGTATGACAAGGTATAATAGAGAGATAATACGGATAATTTAAAGAGAAGATACACATTTTTCTCCCAGCAAAAGAACATTTAAGGGCTGGGGATGCTATCTACATCATTGGGAAGGTTTAATTCAAAGCTGGATGTTTACCTGAACAGTAAGGATCATTTCAAACTGGAATTAGATGAGAAAACTATTGGCTGTGTTAGGACAGAGTAGCCTCTTCCAACATCTCAGGTAGAACTGCATCAGGACTTTCAGCTTTCTTTGGCTGTTGTCTGGATAGATGCCAACACAGAGGAGGAAGGGAAAAACTTGTTCTTTGTCATTCATTCATTCTAACTAGAAATCTGGTTTTGAGGAAACTATCTGCTCTGTCTTTCGTCATGTTCATTGTTGGGCCAACTGATGTGTTAGGGCTGGTGATACTCCACGTAGTGTATTCTTAGAGCAGAGGCCTAGCAACAAAGATGTGCTTATTTGACTGCTGTGCAAGTCAAAGCAAGTGTCATCTCTGTGGCCTCATGGGATGATAAACTCTTAGGTGGCCTAAGACAGTGTTTTCCTTTGCTGAGGCAGAGGTTTGGTTTCTTCTGTGCTCATGTCATGCAGGTTCCCTCTACAAGGTCAGAGACCAGAACGCTTCTCATGAACAGGTCATTCACAGCTTTGCAGCAAAATAAACAAACAGAACGTGCTCATAAACAGCTCATTATCTGCTTGATTTTCTGAATCATCACATCTGGCTTGGAATAGGAATTCTGGCTGAACTGGTTGTTTTTGGCAAATCAGACAATCCCTCGTGTCCATAAGTGACTGGTTTCTTCCCTTTCCCCCCCCCACGCTGTTGAACATAATACAAGACACTTTCAACTCTCCATTGTGGGTAAAGACAAGAAACCAAAGGGACTGGGAACAATAGCTAGAGGCAGACCTGCTGGAGCATAGCACCAAGCAAAGAAACAGGGAGAAATGACAAAAAACTGCTGTTTGGGCAGCTCCCTGTCATAGTGGAAACAGCAGCAGAGAAAAGGCCAGATGCAGGCAAGCTGGGGTGGGAGAGATGAGGAATAAGCCATGATGTGGGCAGGAGTGCATCCATTAAGTGTTAAAAAAAGGGGCAGTTCTGAATTGAATCCTGAATTGCACTGCAATCCAGTAAACATGTGTGTGTCAGTGGCAAAAGCTCTGGGGAACTATGGGGATTTTCTTATTTCCTGGAGGTTCTGAGAAACGGAAAAACAATAGAGGAAAGAAAAGGAAAAGTGCAGGCAGGTTTCTATGCAAAACATGGCAAAACATACTTTGTATCAATAAAATAATTAATCTGTTCTGAAATAAACCAAATTGTGTCATTCTTGGGTGCTTTAAAGCATAGGAAAATCCATAACATTACAAATTAAGAGCTCTTTTGAACAAGAGAATCTAAATGTTTCAAAGAATGTTCATTTTATCTTCTCAGTTTTTTCATTAATACACAATGAGCACAAATGAACAGTGTGGTCAAGTAAAAAGAGATGTGTAAACTTGAAAAAAAAAAAAAAAGGTGAAAAAGAAGGTCTTTTTCCTAGGAAAAAAAAATGTTTCCACAGTTAAAAAATTAAGATGTTTGGGGCAGATTGTTTTGATCCTTATTTTGTATATCTGGAAAAGTGGGTGTCAACACTAATAGTTTTTCCCTTCTTGGATCTCAGTGGGTGCCAGAAGAAGGAATTTGCCTAGCCATGCTGAGAGGAGATAAAACCAACAGAGGGATTTCTTCAGATTTGGAGCCTGTGCTCTGTCATAACACGGACAACACCATGGACATGCTGAAGTACTAACAAAAGAAAAGGAGATTCAGGCCTGCAGATGGTTCCCAGGATACAGCTGAACCAAAACAGTTCAATCTCATCAGAGGCAAGCAGGACATCTGAGTCAGTGAGGGTGACAGAGAGCAATGACTACCTCTGAGGCTCCCAGTTGCACGTGAGGAGCCAGTGGCAATATTAGCACAGCTCAACTTTTCTCTCTGGACACATAGGGATGCTTTATGCACCCCTCACACTGCAGACAAGATGGACCATTCTCCATTGGATACAGAGGAATAACATGAAAATCCATCACAAACATGACTCGGTTAGAGACACCACTGCCAACCTCCTCCCCATCACTTACTCATCCCTCCCACGGGCAGGACTGGATATGAAATAGCAGTGAAAAGCAATAGCCAGGCCTGCCCAAATGGAAACTGAGCAGCTGCTAGTGCCTGAGGGTGACATGAATAAAAAGGTTGTGTCTATAATGACAGGAATTTAAGACATGCAAGCTCTCCCAGCGCCATGAATATGACAGACATTGGGTCCTTCCATGTTGCGGACATATGGAAATCAACATGTTCAATTAACCCCATGTTTTTGGACCTCTCTGTTATTGTGTGTAGAGCAGTTCCAGTGCAGAGGCTAGAAGGCCCTGGAGCAGTTGTTGTCTTTCATGCAGTACATACAAGCCTCTTTGAAAATACTCATTGGGGAACATTTTTTTCAGATATTATCCTCCAACACAAATTGCATTTCATCATGGGCCTGGAATAGTGTAGGGAAAAAAAGACTCTTTATTAGGTTGGTCTCAGACTGATGTCTTAAAAGCCAAGCCTATGTTTTGGTGCAGTTGGGAATATCCCTGCTCATCATGAAGAGGAACAGATGGGAAATGAATGGACTAACTGCCTAATAAATGTTGTGCTCTTCTTAAAAGTGATGATTTGGGAAAAAGGCCACTGAGCGAGGAGGCAACATCGGAAGAGAAAAATCCTGGCTTGCCCTTGTGTTCAACCACCACTAGCAGCAGACGCAACCACTCACCCCATCAGTCTAACTTGGAGTGAGTCTGTGTCATGTAACCTCCTTTCTTAATGGTAGTTCCAGGGTGAAAGTCTGTAGGATTTCAGTGGATGACAGCAGCATCTTCATCAATCAATACTTTCAATAGGAGCTAAGTAATGCCCCAGGCATGAAAGGGTGGTGAAACACCTTTGCAGGGATACATGTTCTCTGGGTGTAGAGGAGATACCTCAGCAGCTGATGCCCATGCAGGAGACAAATAGTTTGCTGCAGAATTCTGAACCTATGTAGTTGCAATACCACTGTGTTTCACCAAAAGTGAAACACATCTGGCAATGGAAGCAGTTGTAGGAGGTACTTTGTGAGAAGAAGGTGGCCTGACGAGCACATTAAACTTCTGTAAGGGAGGCACAAGAAGCATCACATCCAAGCAATAATCTAAATTACACTTTGTGTAAAAAATTACACTATGGCTAGTCCAAACCACCCAAATCATCACAGAACCTGTTAACAACTGTTTATTCCCCTCTTAAGGTCATGTTACTTAGCAGTTGGCAAAGTGGAGGCCCTTTCCTACAGCTTTGGTCCCCAGAAAGTAGTGACTGCCTTATTAACACAAGCTTGTTTTCTACAAGATACATTGAAAATATTGAGACTGCTCAGCCAGAATGTGCTAATTAGAGACTGAAAGGGAATTTTGAAAAGTATGATTCACTATGCTTGAACAGTGAGTGATAGCATGCGTTGGCAGAATGTATGCAATTTGACAGCAAAAAGGAATTTGTGCCTACGATATCTTCCCCCAAATATTCTCATATTCAGGAAGGTCAGAACTGACAGAAATAGAGAGCTCTCTTTCTGATGCTACATCATTAAAAAAAGTTAATATCATCCAACACTGCAGTACACTTTCAGGAGGAGCATGTGATCTGCTAACTAGGGGTCTGTTGAGAAAGAAAGCCAGCATTCTGCATCGCATGAAACGCAGGCTGTCCCAGACTGAAGAAAGAGGGGTACACCACCCGTTTAAGAGAGTGACAAGATAAATGAGCAGACTGCTGCAACAAAGACAGCAAAGTTTGGAGATATTACAGGGAGATAATGATGGAGATGAAAATACACATGCTAAAAGAAACAACTTGTAGCCAAGGCAAAAATCAGGAGTATACCAACTGTTTTTCAGCTAATGGAGGAATCAGGTGCAAGATATGCTGGATTCTGAGATACAAGAGACCAGCTGTTGTGTCCAAGAGATGCTAAACAAAGGTGTGAAGGCAGGAGCTGGATGGAAAAAATTCTTCACCTACAATGACAAAGCAGATAGGTACTAGAGGATAGTTTAAAAAAAAATCCAGGACATTTGAATCTCAACCATTGACATTAGCGGAACCCTCTTGTGTTATTTTCTCAGAACATGGTGCATAAAGCCCATCCTCTATCTTTCACAGACAGAAATCCTATACATTGAGGTCAAGAGTTTCAACAAGACAGACAATACTTCTCTGGGATGAGGTGGTTCTGCAAAAGGTTAGCACTGAATCTCAGCTGGCAGGTAAATGAGTAGATGAGGGCGAAAATTTGTCTTTCATTAGACAATTTAATTTTTTTTTCCCAAGGACAAGTTAAAAACAAAAATAGTGCTCAACCCTCTGAGATCAGCTGGAGCTTTGCCATAGATGTCATACGTGCAAGATTTTTCGTCTTGTTGTTGATCTGGACTTTGCTCCAGACAGTACCTCCTAGTCTCCAACTCAAAGCTCTTCCATTCAAACCATTACCCCAATCTTTTTTTTTATCACTGCAGTCAACTAAGCAGAGACAAAGCCCTGTAATCCATGGCTTCTTTCCTATGGAGACACCTTCATTATCCTGTCTCAGGTACCCATGAATGTCCTATCTTCTCCTTCCTTCAGTGAGCTTCAGAAACTGATGAATGTTCCCTGCACATATCTGTTCTCTATACATATTAGGCCACGTTGATCCAAACCCAGAAAAAGAAAGAAACAAATAGAGCCTCCAGACACAACATAGTGCCATGACACTTAGGTTGGAGTGGATGCGCCACACTGAATAGTGTTGTCAAGAGGAGATGAGGGGAGCAATCTTAGTCTTTTCCAGAAAATTCTTGCATAGTGTTTAGAGACATGTCTTGCTGACAAAGCAATTTGTGCAGTGCCAGACAGAATAAAAGCCACATCAAGGGTGGGACAAACTCCTTCACCCGCAGCCATCTTGCAGCTGCTCTTTTCCTTTCTGTAGCCTTACACACCACTGGCAACAAAGAAATAATCAGGAGCACAATGTCTTCACTTGGAGATTGATGATTCCCCCTTCTTTCTGGTAAAGGCCTAGGCTTGTGGCTGGAGGTCATCTGGGATCCAAGAGCAGCCAAGTAGCTCTTTCAATCCGTAATAGGATGGAGCAGCCATTTTAGTAAAAGAGAGAAAAAACTCTTTCCTCTCTGGCTCAAAAAGCTTGTCATTGACCTAGCAGAGCATATAAATCCTGTTTTTAATGGGAAATGTTTTCTTTTCCCTTACACGTGTGCTCCTTAGTAATACTTCTGCGGGCTGCTGTGATGCTGTCTGAAGTATATAGCTCTTAATTATGTGCAGCAGTGTCTGTCAACACAATGAGACAGAACAGGAGAATGCTGGTAATGCCCTCACCAAAGACAGCTCAGACAGCGCAGGCAAACCTGGAGGAAAATAAAGCAACTAGAAGAGTCCTGTCTCCCCATGCCCAACCCCCATCCCCCCCAGCATGATCAGAGCAGACAGAGAAATCCCTGGCTCCAAATCCCACTCCCCTTTTTTTACCATGCATAAAGTATAAAATATGAGTGTCTCTCTAGAGCATCCTCTAAAAGTGACTCATAGAGCTGCAGATCAAGGTGAATACTACCTGATAAAAGAGAAAATGTTTGTATGACTTTCATGTCATGATCAGATCTGCTGGGCTCCCCACCCCTTTGTCCCAAGGGCTTCACAGACACAGGTCCAAAAAAAAGGGATCATACCCCAAGAGCTAAGTATTAGACAAAGCAGACAGTTATATATCAAAACAGGAGAAAAGAAGCATTTCAGCTGTTTTTGTAGCTATGGATTTACTGAAATTTAGCTTCAATAAAAGCCTTAAATGAACAGACCTGGGGATCGAAAAGGGGGTGTAAGATCACAATGTGTATATGAATTACCTGTTAAAGATATACTGACTGTGCCAACCCAACATTAGCTGTTCACTCACTTGTTCCATAGAGATGGATGGCTAAAGGAGGGGGATCTAAAATGTTTCTTGAGTCAGTGTCTAAAATTCAGTGATCAATAGATTCTGACTTTACTGAGACTCTTTTTCTTGGGGGGAAACACCGCTGATTTGCTTCCAAATTAGAATTTGGAATTGAATTTCTACCCATTTCTTCATCCTTGATTCTTTTTATCTGGTGCCTTGCTTCCTCTTCAGCTCCTCTCCTATTTCTTTTCTCACCACATGTTCCCTAACAGTACTGTTTGCTTGCTGCAGAAGAAAAAATGTAAGTATTGTCAATTTACTCTTAGGTTTCTTTTCTTCCTTTCTCTTTATAATATACTGAGTCACAGAAAACAGTGCTGGGACAATCTTCCTGCCTCAGTGTGAGAGGCCTTTGTCTAAATGATTTGTCTAAACTCCTATTAAAAACATTCAGAAATGGAGATTCCACAATTTCCCTAGGCAAATCTATTGCCTAAAAATAGACTCTTGTTTATCAAGTAGTCTGAAACCATAATCTGGAGCAAAGGATTATTTTATGTCCTCTATGGTACCAAGGCTGGGACAAACAAGGGTAAGAAGTTCTTAGAGCACAATCTTTTGGGTTTAGTCACAGCAAGTCTCCCGGCAGTTCTTTGTACTGAAGCTGCTTGAGCTGCTTCTGATATGTATATGCAAAGCCCCATGGTAAACAAAAAAAACAGTACCTTAGTTGCTGAGATTACAGCTCTGAGTTGTAGCTGACTCCTTACACACTCAGACATCTACAACCATGCCCACACCTCCTTTGGAAATTAGCTTGGGTTTCAGTTCCAGAGAAGCAAAACCTGGGACAAGATGAGGTAAGTTTTCTGGGAGAAGACTGGCTTGGGTGAGTGTTTGGAATTATTTTTAGTTTAGCATAGACAATTAGACACCTTCAGATGATTTACAGTAAAAATGAATAATTTTCTGTCTCCAGTGTTGTATTGAACAGAGCTTTTCCCAACTGAACACATTTCCAATGCTTTCCCCCACATCACACTGCTGGTTGAAAGCCCCAGGACTCCATGCATCACGGATCTTTGACCCTCATGAAAGTGTTTGGTTCTTTTGCCTAGCATGAAACAAGTCAAGACTCAATGAAGGAAACGTGTATTCTGTTTACATGTGCTATGATGATAGCAATCTTCAGATGCAGTGTTCTGACCTCTTCTAAAAGAAAGTAAACTACTTATGTACTTTCACAGAAAATTCAAATTACTCTAGTTCTTATGTATATGATCCATGCCTTGCTTAACCAAGACTTTTGCAGCAGATCTAAAGAGCTCAGAAACATCTCAGTTGGTGCCCAGGTCAAATACTCAACATGGTAAAATCCCAGAGTCACAAAATGTTAGGAGTTGGAAGGAATCCCAGGAGGTCATTGAGCCCAATGCCCCTGCCAGAGCAGGACCATAGAATCTAGGGCAGGTTACACAGGAATGCATCCAGACAGACCTTGAAAGTCTCCAGGGAAGGAGACTCCACAACCTCTCTGGGGAGTCTGTTCCAGTGCTCTGTAACCCATACAGTAAATAATTACTTCCTCATGTTGAGGTGGAACTTCCTGTGCTCTAGCTTGCATCTATTGCCACTTGTCCTGTTGTGGGGCACAAGTGAAAAGTGGTTGTCCCTGCCTTCTTGATGCCTAGCCCTCAAGCATTTATGGACATTAATTTAATCCCTTCTCAGTCTTCTCCTCTCCAGACTAAAAAGCCCGAGGTCTCTCAGCCTTTTCTCTTAAAGCAGATGTTCCAGTCCTTTAATCATCCTCACAGCACTCTGTTGGACTCTCTCAAGTAGACCTCTGTCCCTCTTGAACTGGGGAGCCCAGAACTGGATGCAATACTCCAGGTGAGGTTTCACTAGGGCAGAGTCCGCACCTCATGAAATCAAGCCCTGTCCCATTCATTGATCATACCTGTGGTTCTGGAACAGAAAGTGTTGAGTAGTCAATGGATCTGAGCTGAGAGTGAAAAGTTAGGATCTCGCCTTTCTTCCCTACCCACTGTGTTGCTGGTGAAAGTTATGACTATTTTTTTGCATTACTCTCTTCTCCACTGACTGCAATCCCCTCTGATCTTCAGACAGAAGACTGATGATTAATGAGGTGCATGTTTTCCAGAGGAACACTAATTGTCATTTCTGCCTCTGGGTAGTCAGGAGGTCTACTGAGGGCAGGGAAGCAGGAAGCCGTTTTGCACTGAAGAGCCTAACTGTAGAGGATGTTCACCAGTGGTGGCTCTAGAGAACATGAAACCAGTGAGATCACAACAGGCCCTTAATTTATAGTCTTTGTTCCCACTGCATGTGGTTCAAAAAGCTGTACAGCATTCTATACTGTTCATGAACATATATCCATTTAAACAGAAGATATGCTTATTAAAAATAATGGCCTTTGCCCTGTAAGCCACACTTTCCATTTTGGTTAAGTCACTTAACCCACCCTCACTGAGGTGCAGGATTTCCTTTGGCCTACTTACTTTATATTTTTTAACTGTGGAACGAGTGTAGGTTTCTAAGATGAAAATGGTTGACACTTTCTTTGCACATACCCAGACAGGATTTTTTGCTACAATCAGTGATGGTGGAACCATTGACCTCAGTGGAGTTTTTCTCATTTACTTCAGCAGTAAATTTGACTTTCTACAGAGTTGCAAACTTCAGAGTTGCTTGAAACAACATTGACTGTCATTGCTCTTAAACGTGCATCCATAAAGTGAATTTAGATGATTTGGTGGACTTCTCCATCCAGAATAAATAATTAGGTCCTCTCATCCAAAGGTTCCAAAGACATGGAAGGAACTTAATGCTGTCTGCCTGGTAACAATTCTAATGGATGCTGATAAATGGTAAGATTGTGTAGAATCACAAAATTAAGTTTCCATACAGGAATTTCCTTTTCCAAACAAACTTGAGGTTCAATAGATAAATACTAGAAAATAAGAGTTACCATCCTTATAATGATTATCCATCATTCCAGACCACATCTTGCCATCAGTGTTGTTGAATCTCCAGTCTCCTGTCCCAAAATGAAGTCAGATGACAGTATTTATGGCAGCTATTAAGATAAGGCAAAAAGTGTCCAGCTGTGCTTCTGAATGGCTTTTTGCAGCTGCATTGGGCATTGCTGAGGCAACCTTGATATTCTTCTTAAAGTTCCCAAATTAGTTCCCAGCAGAGCTTAAGCCCCTAAACTGAATGATGGCAAGTGTTCTAAGTTTTGCTTATCCTGGGAATTTAGTTAAACGTGTCTGGCTGCTTGAACTGTGAAAAATATGATTTACCATTGAAATGTGACTGGCCTAATTATTTTGAGGAAAACATTCCTACCTTCAGAGAAATGTGATCCACCTAAGGCTGTGATCTCAGACGTATCTCCTTCCTCATGAAAGAGGTACTGAGGATCTGAGGCTCATATAAAATGACAACAGTGTAGCACCCTATGCCTAATGCTTCTGGAAGACACTCTTTGGTATCTGAGAATTTGAATCCCATGAGGAAAAGCTGGTTGTTTGGCTGATGCCCAATGTCAATCAAGTTCACACAGGCTGGGAGGAATTTGGCACAGCTCCTGACTGACCCCGAAGAGGAAGATTATTGCCTAGGGGAGGGTGCTCTGTTGGACCAATGATGCATGGCCAAGTATGATGAATTAATAGGATGAGGAGAGGCTTATTTGGGTCTCTCTGGAATATTTTTCACTCCACATACTAAGGTAGTTGCTTTCCATGATGCTCTAAGTCTGCAAGTTCCTTCTGGCCTGAACAATATTTATATTATTATTATTTTTAAGCATGTAGACTAAACATGATCCATACATCTCAGAGCTGCCCAGTGACCTCTTTCCCTTACACTGGGAAAACAGGGCACTTTGGATTGTTTATAGACAGCTCTGTGCTTTGGATGGCTGACTTTGCAGGACCTCTCTTGTTTTTTGGTGACACAAGAGAGGCAGTAAGAAGGTCATTGCACCCCCAACTTGCTGTGCTTTATTCTTAGTGACTTGAATGAACACCACACATAAACTCTGCTGGGACAGCTAGTCTCTGAGAGGACTAATTCCAATTTTGTACTGAGTAGCACAAATCCAGAGTCAGTTCAGTGAAATCAGTGGAGTTATTTTGGATTGGGACCGAAGAGAATGTAGCCTAAGGTCACAATCTGAGCTGAACAATCCTCAGAAAATGCAGAGACTAGACAACATTTACCTGGAAAGCCAAGGCATATCTGAAGATATTCAGACTTCATCTGTCTGACCTGACACAGCTGAAAGTTGTTCTAGTTCTCTAGGTTTTATCTGGCAAGAGACTTAGAGCTTCTCTGGCTTACCAGCAAGGACACTGATCAGTTAGCTATCTCCCTCCAATGACTCTAAAAATTACTTTCACAGAGTCACTGGGATCATGTCATCTTCTGGTTATAGTAGTGGGACCAGCACAGGACATGTTCAATGATGGATAAATAGAACCCTAGGTAGAGTGACAAGGATTGAACATGGATGAATGAGTAAATGGAAGTATGGATGGCAAAGAGGAATGGAAAGAACAAAGGAGAAATCAATTCCTTCCACAATGCTTTCAAAGGGGTCTTTTTTTGCATTAAGATAATGCCTCTGCCCTTCATTCCCCACACTCTAAACAGAAACAAACAATGGAGGGAAGACTTTGCTATTCTGTCATAACATTCATGATACATGTGAATAAAAAATCATTAAAACTGAGTTCTACCTTCACATTATTTTTCCTTGTCAGGTGCTTCTCTGTCTTTTAATAAGTGCCAAGTCCTGCTAGAGACCTGTAACAAGTGGAGTCCCCTAAGGATCAGTGCTGGGTCCAGTCCTGTTCAACATCTTAATCAACAACCTTCNGGGGCAATGGATGTAAGCTGGAGTACAGGAGGTTCCACCTTAACATGAGGAGGAACTTCTTTACTGTAAGAATCAGGGAGCACTGGAACAGGCTCCCCAGAGAGGTTGTGGAGTCTCCTTCTCTGGAGATTTTCAAAACCCGCCTGGATGCGTTCCTGTGTGACCTGTGCTAGATTATATGATCCTGCTCTGGCAGGGGGGTTGGACTTGAAGATCTCCAAGGTCCCTTCCAACCCCTGACATCCTGTATGTGATCCTGTGTATGAAAAGCCCTGTAAAAACTCTACTACATGTCAGAAAGAGTCAGCAAGACAAGACTGCAGAAACCTTTTTTAAAGCTTTTCTTCTTCTCCTCCTCACCATTATCAGGAACCCCTCTTTCTCACATATTAACTCTCTGGTCCAGGAAAACTTGGTCTAGAAACACACGGGAAGTACAATAAACCAGGTCCTTTGTGTTCAGTAGGAACAGAAAGACATCCATTTTCAGCATATACCTGCTTGATTCCAAATAAAAAAATCCTAATATTTTAGATGCTTTTAAAGTAAAATATTTTGAATGACTACAAAATAGCCTTAAAGCATTTTTCAAACATCATGAATAATAAGAATTGGTAAGGATTTTTTTTTTCTAGAAGCAATTATGAACTTTTTATTAACATTTTGAGTATAAAACTGACCAAAAAAGACTCCATTCAAGTAAACCTCCTGTTATTCTAGTGAAATTTGGTTCAGATTCCTGCAGTACCACTGCAAATCCCTATTCAGTTAAAGTAATTGTAGGGGAATTCCTGGTTGAACAAGGACATGTGATGGCCCGTGAAGGACTGGACAACCCTGGCTAAGTTATCATGAGTCCTGAGTGTCCTTAAGATCACTGTGAAGGGCAGAAGGGAGGGAAGCCTAGCACTGGGCAGGCAGGAGAGTGGAACGTGAACGAGCTGTATTAACTGCAAAAAGAGGTGTGTACAGAACATGTACCCAGATGCGTATAACCAGTTAGCTTAGAGCTCTTACTATGTGTGCTTGTAACTGCTATCCAATGAAAATAGTGAATGTACCCACGGACAGCTTAGAAGACTATATAAGCAAACTGCATAGGAGAATAAACAAGAACAATATGTAGCCATATTGGTGTGATTGTCGTTACTTGGCTGGCTCCCTGTGGGTCCCTCTTCAAGTAATCTTTTTCATTGTCTAGGAATATTCTTTAATGACTTAATAAAAACAGGAACTAAAAAAAGACTTGAATGGAAACAGGCTTCATTTGCACCTAGGTATCAGTTCTTTTGGCCCAGAGTTTAAAAAAAATGCTTGCAACATAGTTTCTAGATTCATATTGAACAGACCTGGCACATATATCAGTAGATGCTGTATCTTTGTATCTCAAGCCAAATTTTCTAGGTGTTCATGAATGCCTATTTGAAGTGTGCATCTCAGAAATCTGTCTATCTTACTGTACTCAAGCTTAAAAACATTCCTGAGGGTTTATGTACAGCCAAAAATTTTTCTCTTTCATACCAGTTAGGAGAGGAAAAAAAAAAATTCTAATAAATTAAAATAGGGGTGATTTCTGTCAGTTTTGGAAGGATCAACAGGTAGAGTGCAGTCCAACTCAAGGATGTGATATCCATACTGTTTCAAAGGTGAAGAAAAAGTTCACTCAGCATTGCTTAAAAATTATTACTTATTTTTAATAAACCCCATTCACTCACTGGACTGTTGGCTTAGCAGTGAGTGCTTAATGCTGTCAACTAGAACATCTGAGTTTGGGAATAAACTCAAGTTCCCAGGACCTGGGCTGACAGAGGGTAAGTGCATTTGAAGATGCTGCCTTTGAATCTCTGGAGGAGGGGAAACGACTGTAAAGCTCTTCAGAGATAGGAGATTCATGAGGTCTTGTTACAGTAGGCTGCCTTATTTCTCATTTGTGTGCCTCTCTGGCTGGGATAATGGCACAAGTGGACAGGGCCATGAAGGTAAATGAGGGCAAGGAACTAAGGTTTTTTTTCCTGGGCAGCAGAGATTGGGCTCTAGATGCTGGAATTTTATGCCAGACTATGGGGGAGAAAGAAAAGTACTTATTGAAGGAAATTAATTAGGGCTACAAATAACTCTGGGATGACTGGCATCTTAATCCTGTGGGTGCTGTCATAATTGGAAACACCTAGATAAGCTGTGGATCCTGCTCACTGTGACTGCAGGTAGTGTGAAGTTTTTCTGTCCTAGTGTGACACTAACATTCATACCCTGATTTGAAGAAATTCAGTATTTTAAATGATACTTTGTGTCATGTGGTTACCCATGCCTAAAGAACTCAGTCAAGATTCACTACCTCATTATGTTGAGGACTCCCTGGAGTCCTTGGGTAGAAATGTGATTGGATTACACTGAGAACAGGACTAATGTGAAACATTGCATTCAATTCAAACAGATTATGTTGAACCACTTTTCAGTAAGCTGTGAAATTCTTGCTGGATTCTTCTCATGAAGGGGACTTTGGTCCAACCACAAGAAACCCTCTGAGAAGAGGGCATCCAGATAATTGCATTAATTTTCAATTGTAGCCCTGTTTGTAAAGAGGCAGCAAAGTCAGGGATTTTTTTTTTTGTCAGGAAGGTTTCTCAGTTTCTCTTTTGGGAGAGCCATCTGGACTCCTTATTTTCAGTGCCATTTTCCTAGACATCTTACTTAACCCACTGTTGGGTTTCTGTGACAGTGAAAATCTCTGTCATGAGTCTCATAATCTTAACATTAAACCCATCAGTTTTACTTGGGGCAACACACACATCTTCCTTTCTAATGCTAATTTGGTTTTCTCACTGGTAATCTGAAGTCTCAAAGAGAATTATTTGATGTATTTCTTCAGGATAGGCAATTCTAAAAAAAGGGCTGGACACCATTTCTTTCCACCTTGTAGTGCTGATGTTCCAAGTCACTCGTTATCTTTTTTTTTTTCCTTCACAGTGGACAAAGATATTCTTTAATAGAGAAGAAAAGATTTTAAATATCCTTTTGTGACGGCTATAATAATAATCCAGTTGAATCCAGATATTTCCATTCCTATCACATCCAAGGCCTCCCTTCTGCAAGGATCTGGTCTTGCTCTCTCCATTTCTATGCTTGTAACCCACAATTACAGTTTCTGACCTCAAGCCGCTTGTTAGAACTGAAATCAGAATGGACAGCTTGTCTGAAATTTGGTACCACTGAGGTTGGTGCCTTCAGTCCTCAACAGCATATCTCAAAACCATTTTGCCTATTTAGTGGCAGGAGTCAAGTTTCTGAGATGAGTGTGAGCAGTAAAAGACTTTCCTATGAAAACCATCCCCTAAGGCAGGAGTCAGGGGATGGATGGATGTTTTGCAGCATTCTGCTGTGGGATTTGGTTGGGTTATCCAGAAGGAATTGGCCTCAAAACTGGCCCTATGCTTCTTGCAGAAAGATTTTGCCACTAACACTTTGCAGAATGACATCTACCAATTATTGGCTGGTATTTTCTAGCATCTAACAGAAGTAATTTGTGCTTGTTTTTTCCTCTTTTGAAAAAATAAGAAAACTCAATGCCTTTCCAAGGGAACATCAGATCATTTAACCAATAGTTTTCTTTCCTTCAGAGGAAAAAAAAGCGTCCTTTTATTTTGTATAGATTTTACAGGCATTGCAACACCCTTTTAACTTTTCCAGGCTTAGATTACAGTGCCTGCAGTCCTGGCATTAAATCTGATTTACACCCCAGAGTAAAGTAAAATACTGTCAAAGAGCTTTGAAGGCCTTGACTTCATTGAGGTTAATAGAGTGCATCCTGCTAATGTCAGCTCAAGGATGGCTCAAGGGAAAATGGAATAATAATGTCAAAACTAAGCAAATTACAGGAAAAGTGACACTTAGTAGTGTTGTGAGGTTTATCCTTGGGACAAATATGAAGACCTGCTCTTTGTCATGTATGCTATGCATTCTTTCAATTTGTTCTGGGATGACTAACTGATTGGACTAGATTTTTGTATATTCTGCCATAACAAGGGATTAAGCCTCCATATAAATCTTCCATTCAAATCCTCATAGTAATTCCAGTTCTGAGAGTTCCCTGAGGACTTCAGTCAAGAAAAGACAAATCCAAATGTAAGAATCAGTTCATTTGATGTAGATACAAATTTTGCCTGTGATGAGGAACTGAGAAGTGAGGATTTTGCTTAAAAAGCCTTGGTGTGAACACTGCACTATTACCAGTGGATGGCTCTATTATGGTTAATAAATTGACTTTCCGAGAAAGGGTCTGTCATGAACACTTCATGTCCTCATCACATTTAGTATTTTCTTCTTGTATAAACAAAACTTTTGCACCATTTTTTATAGTTCTTTGGCTCAGCCATAGAACCTGAGAGCTTCTCCAGGCCTAAAAATATTAGTCTCTTACCTTCTGTAATATATGCAATCACCTTACAACTGGAGTAATCAGATCACTGGAGCTTGACATCTCATGATTTGGTGAAAATTTTCATTTGAGAGTTTGTTGGAAAAAGAGGGAGAAGACTTTGGTATATTGTAAACACAGGATCCCTTCTTTGAACAAGGCCTTTCCATGTACTTAGTTTCAACTGCGAAGCAATACATATATTACAGTCTTTAGACATGACATACATATTGTATGTATATGTGCAGATTCTAAAGTGTAAAAAACAGAATGGCTTTCTCTTTCTCTATGTCATGTCTATCCCTCACTTCTTCCTCCACCTGTCCTTATTTGATGTCACTCTCCAGTGATGCCATTTCTTCAGCTGTAATGTGGCTGACAGCAGAAGACCGAGAAATGGCCATTTGGATCAAAATTACACAGATCACTAAGCAGTCAAGGGGCTAGCAAGGGGCTAGCAAGACCAGCTTCTCACATACTCTAAAGGTTGTGCTAAGAAATTATTAGGTGATTACTTTCACTGTTGTGATGAGCACCTTTGTTATTCAAATAGTCCTGAAAATAGAGTCTAGGTAGTATCTATGTCTCTATCACTTCTTCCTGTACATTTTCATTATTCATGGAAATGGCAAGTTCCTTTCACTACTATAAGCCAACTGTTTCTAGTGCATCCATGCTGGAGCATCTGCTGCTATTTCTAATTTCCTGTAGTCTTCAACAGGTGTGAAAACCTTGTTATCTTGTGGAACAGAAGTCTGTCTCATGTTGTCTGGATGACGTCAGTTTGTGATGTCTCACCTTGTCTGGATGATTTCTTCAGCAAGGACACTGAATGGGTGATGTGAGCATCAGCAGGTCCTGGTCATTAAGTGATCCACAGATTACATACTTTTGATGTACTTATGGAGTAGCTATAAGAGCAGGAATATTGTAAAATGAAGTAGTGTAAAGAAGAAGAGTTTCCAACATTTCCCACAAAGCCTCAGCAGATGGCAGGAGTCAGATTGCTTTAGAAGCATCAAGAGAAAGATAATTGTGAGATTATTTTCCAAAAGAGTCCTCCTAATTGTCACTTTAGAGTGAGCAAACTAGATTTATCTAGGGCCTCTCTCTTGGATGAGTCATACCCATGGATTTTTGTGCATTCACTTTTGGATTAATCAGCAATTTTACTTTGACTCACTCCCTTTTTGTTCACTCCTCTTTAAATGTTACAGCAAATGATTTTGTGCTCAGTTCTCTGCTTACCCAATCCCACAAGTTTTGGCATTTTCTTATATGGTGAAAGGGTAAAGCCCAATTCAGGCTGGAAACAGGTGAATTTAGAGAGAACACTTATGAAGAGTAAATTTAAAATGAACCATGTGTCCAAGCTGCCACTTCAGAATGGGTAAATTCCAGAAAAAAATTTCCCATGAACAGATAAGGGAAAGTGACTGTTTATTTGAATGACTTCACAGATGGACTCACACAATATGTGCATCTGAAAGCAAAAAATGAAATACAAGTCATCCAAGAAGCAACATACTGCGAATCATTGACAAAGAAATATATTTGCAACAAGGAGTTTCAAATAGCAAAATTCTTGCATGGGGCAGTGTGTTTCAAGTTCAAGTCTTACATGGGAACAAGGCTTCTGAATGGACCCTTAATGTGAAATGCAGAAAAAAGCCTCCTATACCTTTATCTATGTTATACCTTGGGCAAGACATGGGTATTAACTTTTTCCTTTCCCTGATCTCTCTCGAGACTTTTTTGGAATGTTGTCAGTTTTGCAAAATTGATGTCCTTTTTAACTCTTGGAGAAGGCCTGCGCAAGGCTGACCAGTGCAGTTCAAGCAGAATGACTAAAATCTTGTACATAGCTCCGAACTCATAATCTAGGCTAAGTCACAGAGCTGGCTTGCCAAAAGGACACGAATGAAAACCAACTTCAGTTCCTGCTGGCGGCAAGCTTGGAGGAAAGATGATCTGTTTAAGTCTAGTCTCTTTCCTTGGGCAGTCCCTTGTTCAACATGAAAACTAAAATAATATCAAAGTGCCAATATGTTTACTGAAAAGCCCTGCATGGCGCAAGCACTGTGCAGTCCAGGTGATTATGTGCCAGACAGTCTGCATGGAGAGGATCGACAGGCTTTCCCAACACCACTTGAAGCCTGCACACTCCATTTCTGGACTTTTTGTACCTCTGCAGTCTGTTGTGCTCCAGTGCTAATGGAACTAAGGACCTGAAAACTTCCAGTTTATATTTTAACTAAATACATTTCTCCCAAGAAGGCAAAATGTGGAGCAATTCAATTCTTCCTTTTCTGTTCCTTTTCAGCAATCTCTCTGGCAAGGGCAACGTAGTGCAGATCAAAAGAAAGATAGGATTAAGGCTGTGTCTCATTTCAGGTTGATTTGTAAAATATGGTGATCACGGTGAAGCCCAATATGCTGTCCTTCTGCACTGGGAGAATGTAATGCTTTTTTCCCAGCAGCTTAGAGAACTTTTCTGGGAATGAGAGTGCATTGGGGTGAAATGTCACAGCTTTAATGGCAAGTTACCCAGGCTTTCTTTGTTAGGGATATGTGATATATTTACATGTCTACAGAATATTTGTCACACTCTTCCATGAGGCATTGAAGCTGGGTTTTCAAATGCTGAGTAAATCTTTATTCCTTTTTCATGCCTGGTTTAATTTATTCCATCAGCACCAGCTACATAAAGGCATAAATCTTCCCATGGAACACTGCAAAACAACCAGCATCAATTTGTAATTTCTAATGATTGAGCTCCAGTTGGCAAGTGGCCAGGAATTACCGCACTTCATCTTTCCCTTGGATTCATATAGTGAAGTGAGTAATTAGAGTAATCAATTTGGAAAAAAAAACCAAAACAACAAACCTGCACCTGTTTCTGTCACAGCAGAATTTGGAGAGTAGAACATCCTGGTGGTAGGAGGCCTGGATTCAGGAAGAAGCAAAAAGAGGTCCTAAAGTTCATGGAGAAAGCTGAAGTTGTACCAGGGGACGTTTAGGTTGGATATTGGGAAAAATGTTTTTAAATGAGAGAGTGATGAGGCCTTGGAACAGGCTGCCCAGGGAGGGAGTGGAATCACCATGCCTGGAGGGGTTTAAAAAACATCCAGATGGGGCACTTCAGGACATGGTTTAGTGGTACTGATAATGTTTAGTAGACAGTTGGACTTGATGATCTTGAAGGTCACCTTAACGATTCTATGACCTTGAATGTTCAGCCGTATCTCCAGAGCTGACCAGACATTTGTCACTGGAGATCCACAGAAGGACAAGATTTCTCATGAGGTTTCTGGTTTCACTGACTGGGAAGTGTAACAGAAATGCATGGGAAGTATCATCCTTTCTAGCCCCTGTCTTCAAATTCTGCATAGAGCTATTGACTTCAGAGGCTCTGAACATTTGCTTTAACAGAGTAAGATTTGAAGAATTTAGAATGTTCAAGGGAAGAAAAGTTTCTAAAATAAGCATCTTCTTAACTGAAGTGCTCTTGAGGTAGTCTGGATTATCTCCTTCCCTCTCCTCTTCCACATCTTCCATGAGAAAACACAAAGGAGGGAACAAGCCTGTACTTCCTTGTGGTTTTCAGGCAGTGGCTGTGGGTAACCAGTAGCTTGAAAGAGAGGAGGTCACAGATAATATGCTGATGTACTACTCTAGGATGGATGTCAGCCCATTCAGAGACTTGTCTTCCATACTGTCTGTCAAACTCAACAAGCTAGACTGAACTCTGCATTAGACTTGAGTATTTAATTATTCTGGGTAAGTACACGCTAGTGGGGGAAAAGGAGGGTGGGGCATGAACCTCATGCATCAGTCAGAGCCCACTGCCTTTAAATACACATTTCTATCTGTCATGTGCACTGAAGGAGCAACTGGTAGAGTTGTTACTGTACTAGAACAAATGGTTAATGGGAGATGTGATACATTTATGTTTCTGCTAGCAAAAATATATGGATATTCAAAATCCTGGCTCCTCTTCCTGATTCTGGGAGGAAATGGGGCCTAGGCCAGTATATTCAACACAATCAATCACATAGATTTAGTGTGCAATCATTCTAAAAGGCAGATTGTCAAAAAAGGGATCTTATCTCTGTATATATGTCTCTTATAAAACCTTTCCACAAACTTATTTTTAAAATGTATAAATTGTCCCTATCTGTCTCCTCAGGCAGTGATATAGGGCTGACTGAAATGGAAAACTGAAAAAATGAGGAATTGAAACTAATAACCATGATCTTCCATGAGGTTGGCAGCTCACTGCACTTTTCTGTAGCTCAGAAAATAAACACTGCTGTGATCACCTGTGCTGCTGAGTTTTTGCAGTTATGCCCTTCTACTGAGGATTTCAACTGTCTGCCATGTAAAAAGTTTGTAATACGGACTGGCAGTTTTCAGACACAACATGCAGAGACTTTTGTGGCTGGACCATATTCAGCTCTTACAAGCTCTAAGGACCACATGCACATTATCAAGTCCAGGGGTTTAACCCCAACATAACAGCACCTTTTTCTTTCTTTGTTCATTCCCTCTCAAGTTTCCTCCTGAAAGCCTTAAGATTTCTGACTCAAGAAAAACAGGGAAAAAATGTCTGGTTTAGAAGAGGAATTTATTTTCCTCCATCTCTTTTTCAGAAATGTCCAGACTGTTAAAACATTAATTACACACACACCCCC
>VWZY01007782.1:189987-212242 GCA_013399075.1 Chloroceryle aenea | reverse complement strand
AACCTGAAGCAGTGCATGAATATGGGAAGTTTTGGTTCAAATGATTAAAATTTGACAATGCTATAAATCCATGAAAAGAAGATCTTATACTGGAGAGTGTTAAGAAAAGTTTAATACCCATATTGTTATTCTCAATGTTAATTACATAATGCATTAATAAATGGGTAGGGTTTATTATTCACAGAGGTACGTTTGGCTAGTACTACACTTACTGCCCCTTAGGAATTCACTCTCTCACAGCAGTGGCTGGAAGAAATGCTATCTGCTGGGCAGACACTGCTGTGTCGTTTGGAACTGTAAGAAAGGAGTAAGATCCCATGTTAGGTTATGAACCCCTTTTCACCTTGTGTTATGCATCATCAGTCTTTAAACATGATGTTCCTGTTCACATTCAAGCAAATATCATATTACCATAAAAGTTAAAAAAAAAAAAATCAAAAAAAAAATCATCAAACCAGTTATAAAGGTAGTGAATAGAGAGATTGATTCATTGTAATAAGCTCAAATGAGAGATAATGATCTAAATACCTGCACATTTTAGGAAAATGTGCACCTGGAATCTACCCAAGGGTTTCACAATGGGCTGAACCTGCTCCTTCAGACTCTGGGAAAGTTCAGACCCACATTCCCACTCTCTGGCTTGGAACCATCTCAGCTTTGATCTTGTATATATTTCATCAAGTTGCACACCACTGGTTCTCCATTGTGGCTCAGGTTGATTGCATCATTTAAGAAAAGTGCTACAGAAGGTATGGGGAAAGCAATCATTTTTGGTCCACACTCACTGTACACACATGCAAAGTAAGAAACAAGAGAAATGAAAGAAAAGAGAAGGAGGAGGTGGCATGTGATATTGTATGAGCCATTTTCTACTAAGATGCGTTGCTGCAAGGATGAAATGCTGCCATTAAGAGATTTATTCATCCTCAGCCAGAAGTTATAGGCCTGAAGAGGGGATTTCCCAGTGAAATTTTGTGGCTTGTGTTATGCAGGAAGTAAGACCCTCTGAGTCTTAATGGTCACTGAAAGCTTTATTGCAAGTTATACTCACAGGAATTTCACTGAGCAGGCAACTAAACTTACATCCCAGAAGATGGGTAATTTCCATTGGCTTCACTTTTTCTTGGGAAAAAATCAAGACTTGGGCTCTGGGTTCTTGACTCAGACTGGAACCAGCTGAGTCTGTCCTGTTGTTTCTAACAACATATTTGTTTGGTTCTCTCCATGAGCTCTGCCTGAATCCCACTGATCTGAAAAAAAAAGAGCCAGAGCAAATCCCCCAACTTGGGAGTGTTTCATAAGTACTAATATGACACATAGAAAAGGGAGTTTGCATATGTGGAGGAGGAGCACAGGCTCCATAAGGGATCTTTGAGCAAATTTGCCTTCTATCTATTGAGATGACATTTCACAAGGCTGTAATCATAGTCTCTAAATTGTCCAGTTAACCTGGACTTAATCCCACTAGAAAAAAAAATTAAAAGAAGAAAACCTCTTTGAATCTGTTACATTCTTTAACTCAAATATTATACCAAAGAAGTGACTTTTAGTCCCAGTTACCCAGTTTACAACGTCATTTTAAGAAATATTTTGTGCCAATGTTTTCATGAGACACTGAAAGAGATGGAGTCTTCACTGGTGAGCACTGAACAAATGAAACAGCTGTATCCACCCCATGCCTCTGTTCCTGCAAATGAGGCCATAAATGCTTACTAATCTCTAAGGAGCTTGTGGAGCTATGCAGGAAAGGGCCATAGAGAGACGGAGACCTCCTCGTCCTCATTTCATTCATCTTAATCCCATCATAGAGCAATTATCAAGGGCAGCATGCTCCCTGAGTTGTGATTTCAAAGGAAGGTAGCCCTATATCCGTATTACAACAGATCTCTAATGACTCCTTGGTAAAAAAGCAACAGGAATTTCTTAGTGCTAAACAGCATTAATCACCATTTCCCATTGGTGCAGCCTATTATGAAGTGATTAAAGACTGTTTACAATGAGGGAGGGCATTGTGGGGGTGGTATTTGTTTTGACAACCATCCATTTCCCAAAATCTCTGGGAACCATGTTCCTGGTTTAACTACATGGAAATCTCTGAGGTCAAAGGACTGAGACAAAGTATTATTCCTTTCTCACTCCCTTGTGAAACAATCTCCTTTCTCTGTCTCCATAAGTCAGTGTCAAAGTGTGACACTGTCTCCAAAGACCCTTGACTTTCCCCTAGAAGGTGGTTGCTGTCTACTGCTGGGTTGCGATGGTCTGCGAGAAGGTTTTTGAATTTGAGTGAGCAATGGGTTTCTCCAAGACCTGTTTACCCAAATCCATTTACTTCTTTTGACTTTGGGCACAAACTTGTATTCCTGATGTCACTCCTTTATTCCTTGATACAAACATTTTTGCGCAGTTTCTGTGTAGACTAAAATGCCTACAAACACTACAGGTTGGTTGCCTCATGCCTGGCAAACCTCCAAGAGCTAACCCATATCCAACAGGACATATTCCAGGAACCTTCCTTAAATAAAATTAATTTTTGCTTAGGTGGCCTTTTATCATCAAGCCAAAGTTTAGGAATCAGAGCCAATTAATAATTAGGAATAAACAGAGCCAAGGTGATAATTAAATCCACTTTACTGTTCTTTGGAATTTTCTAGTTGCTGCAATACTGAATCAAAGGGATTTCCCACCCATCCTAACCCTGAGTACATTTTCCTTGTTGCAAATATCTAAACTCTATAGTTTTCTCTGAAAAGAGAAAGATTTAAAAGCACAAAATTACATTTTTCTTCTCCAAGTATGAAATGTAACAGCTTGGGTGTGGTGGTGTTCCACACTTTTACAGTTTTGGCAATAATAATACTAATCAGTGATTAGAAGCCATTTGGTATAACCAAGACTCTGTAAGAAGACTATCCCACTGTGCCACTAGGATGTATTCAGAGTAAGAAACCATCCACTGTGTGGGAGAAGTTGTCTTAACTAGACATGCTGGGAAAATAAAAGGCAAATGAAAGATAAAAATGCTATTTTAATCTTACAGAAGGACAAACAAGACAGGAATGTGATATAAGATGTCTGAAACAGGGCTTAAATACCACAGTTTAAATCTCATGAAATATAGGAAAAGGCATGATCCACACATACACTCTTCCTCTGAGATCTGCTGCCGACAGCAGGAGCTAAGGATAGTCAGCACATTGCAAGATTTAACTCAGACTGTCTCTTCCAGCAAAGTGAAGTGGATTGAATTTGAGATTTGTAATACATGTTCTACCAGTACAGGAAAAGCACCGAGCAAAGTGCAGTGCTGTGCTAATTCCACATCTTGCAGTATGCACCTTGTCTACAGACAATCATGATTCACAAGAAGCTTGATTGTGAATAGATGCAAAAAGCAACATTGGGAACAATTAACTGCAGGCGGAGGATTTAATAGCTTTTTAAACTTTCCATCACTCAGTAATAGGGAGAGGGATTTTATTTTTTTTTAACATAAACCAGTGACAAATTGCTGGTGAGAACAGAGCCAAAGGAATGGCTCCATTTTAGCATCAGGAGTAAATCGACCCAGTATAATCACACACTTTGGTTATATTTATCTAATATAATTCACTGAGAAAAATTCTTGAGTCAAAATAGCAGGTTTCCAGAGTCAGTCAGGGAGCTTGTTAAATAAATACCAGGTTTGGAGGAGAAATATATCAAAAGGAAGTTTCATGTTTCTCAAGTGAAAGGTCTGAACCCTGGCATTTTTCTCTCTGCTGTTCAATTCCACAAACATCTGAAATAAGGCAGTCTGCTTGCTACTGAAAACTCCCAATGAAACCAGAAACTGAGGGAATATCCCAAAAGGAAAAGACTGGATGCTCTGGCGGGGCACTGCACAAAAGCTGTCCTTTGTGTGGCCTTCTGGAGAAAATTTCAATACCAAATTACGGTCATCTTCACTACAGGTAGCCCAAACTAGAGATATGAAAAACTTCTAAAGATAAATACCTTAGTCCAGAAAGAGTGTCCTTTAGATATTTTGCTGGAATGATAAGGTTATGTCCCAAAATGATCAGCTCTCATCATGTCTGCATCTGAGGCAAATGAGCTATTTCTGAGGAAACCTAACCAGATACTTGCAGAATTATTGCAAGGGCAAGAAACATGGTGTGATAAATTCGCTCTCAGGCACCTGAGCTCACATGAGTATCTCATTCCTGCATCAGATTAATATGTCAGCTTCAAGTCTCCTAGGTAGAGAAATATGATCCCTTTTCATCAAGGCACTTTTTAAGCTACAATTCTATTCAAGAACTACTACCAAAAGATGCAAAAAAGAAAAGGTTCCCCAGACATTGTTAAATTAGGAAAGCAGTATTTATTCTCAGAGCATATTTTTGGCGGTTAGTTTCTTTCCACTACTTAGTCCACTGAAGTGTGCTCATCAAGATCACTCTTTCATCAGTCCCTGTGTTTCCAGGGCCTGAAAAAGCACATCTCCCTTTCTTTCACTCCTGTGGTAAACTTCAGTTTATGACCCCTAAATCTCATCTCTGAAGATGGTCATTCTTACATTTTTATGAATAATAAGTTCTTGTTGAGGATGACAGAGAAAGAAAACACTCTGGTGGGATTTCTGATCTAGGGCTATGTTCAAGGACTACTTGAAGCTGAGATGTTTTTACACAGGTATTAACTGAAAGTTTTCATGAAACATAACTTTTCCACCTCAAACCTAAGAAATGTCTAAAATTTTGCACCATTTTTCTCTGCTGGTAGAGATTCACATCAAGGATAAATATAATTTCTTCCACAAAGCCTTTTCTAGGAGCAATGCAACTGCAGCCTGAGTGGATGATTGTTTCCAGTGGTGGCTTAGATCTTGAACAAAACAGAATAACACAGCAAAAGGAATTTCTGAGAGATGAGGAAAGAGGTATCGGGTGAGGCTCTGAATAAAGACAAATGGAGTAGGGAAGAACACTATCTGGGAGACTGACAAGGATACCAGAGGGGATGGAAAACAAGAGAGCTGGCCAAATCAAGTAACAAAAAGAGTGTGTGACTGATGATTCAAGGACTCGATTAAGGGACAGCCAAGGTCAGCGAGACCTGGAACAAAGGAACCCAGGAAAGATCCCTCCCAAGTGACAACAAGGAGGTAAAGGTGTCAGAAAATGGAGGGTCTGCTGGGAGCCTTGCCTTGGAGCCTGCAGTAAGGATCTGCATGATGTCTAGGCTATTTGAAGAGATGGAAAAAAACTGTTCTGAGAAGAGAACTGTGAAAAAGGTCTCCTTAAAAAATAAAGGAAGTAAGTGGTTTCATCAGAGGGGTTCCTTGAAAAACTTGCCTTTTAGAAAGGTCTGCAAAGAATTTTTTTGCTCTCCTCTTACAAAGGGTGTTCTGCCTAGAAATCTCTCTGCAAACTAGCTACGTCTGTATTTTCACATGTTCTGTGGCTCTGTTCCCCAACACACAGCTGAGGCAGAGACTGGAGGAGACAGTATAGAGATTTTATAATAGGGGCTTCTCCCTCAGCCTCAAGTGGGTATTAATCACTCTGCCTGGCCCAGCTTGGTGCCAGTGACAAATAAACACAATATATTGATCTGTGCTCAGAGGGACTGTTGGATTTTGAGCTAATCCCTTTTGATATAAAATTCTTTGCACTGTGGAGGAGGCAAGTGAATTTTGTCAAAATCAAGAAACACACTGCAGACTGGAGAAAACACTGGACCATCTTAGAAGAGGTAATCTTTATTTTGCCAAAGCCTCCAGAGAGCTTGAAGTGTTTTCCTGATCCCTTTCCCAGCATTTTTCTAAATGTTAATGCCAATCCCCCTACTTGGAAGTCTTTGAGCTACTGCCTATTCCTAATGTCTGCGCTTCTGGAGAGAGACTCTTGGGGTTTTTACACAATTCCTGCAGCAACTAACCTGAAAGAATAACTTCATATTTCTTGCAACAAGTCCTGCCCATTATCTTGATCAATACACATTTCCTTCAGTAGAAAATGGATGTTTTTCTCCTCCCCTCCTCTCAGTTACCTCAGTAGGTTTATTATTATCAAGAGACTGAAATACATGATTTTTCAACCTCTACTTAAGTTTGCACTTGCTATGATGCTGTTTGAGAGCTTGTTTCATGAATAAACATTTGAAAGCCAGGGAGCCTTGACCCAGATGCTGTGCACTGCTGTTTTTGGTTATGGTGGAGAACTAGGTGGTGTGCAAAGGGTTACCTAGAGAGATGTCTTCTGGCTGACATAGCCTCCTCCCTCAGTAAGTGCTGCAGAGGGTTAAATACATAATAAACCCAGTGGGGAATGAGAAGTGAAGAGACGGCTAGCCAAGCTGTTTCTTATGCAGCAGTGCCAAACTGGTTATTTATAGCATCCTGGACCAGAGGCTGCCATGTTCCCTTTTCTCACTCCCTGTGAGGTGAGAGGCATTTTCACTCTCCCCTGCTCCCTCTCTCATAATTTTGGCAGCTCTTCTTCTTGGACTTGACCAAACACAGCCAACCTCAACACAGCTGTTTGATAAACAGAAACAGGGGCAACAGGCTGGGCTTTGAAGAGGCTTATGCAGAGCAATAACTGAAGGTTTGAATAATGGTGTGCAGTTGGCTGAAGGCTCCTCTCATTTAGAAGGACATCAGGCACGAGTGAGAGTTCGTCAAATAATTAACAAAAATGGAGAGGAGAAAGATGCCAAGACAAACGGGCTTTTGAAATGGTACTCACTTCATGGCCTCTCTTTAAAACATTCAGTTATACACATGCACACACATATACTAAAGGAGCACCTCATACTTGTATGTTTAAGCAAGCCTGATGCCATGGTGAGACCTCAGAGGAAGCTCTTGACAGGTCCAAGTAGAAGAGGAAGCATGACTCACGAGAGACAAATAGGTTCTTTAGTTAGGAGTCTGAACATTTCACTCACCTTGTTTCTTCCACATTTTGCCTCCCTATGTACAACTTACGGAGACAAAATAGTGAAACAATAATAATAAAAAATAATTTACAAATATTCAAAGTTAGAGGAAAGTGAAAAAAAAACAGAGAGACTATCTGTGACTATCTGCAAACCCCTTGGAAATATGAAAGAATGCTAAGAGGATTTCCTGTCCTAACTGTGCATACACAAGTTCCCATCCTCTGATGTGGTGAGCGGTCAAGAAGAGGAAACGTCATCCAACGTTATGAGCAGAAAGAAGTATTGTTATTTTTTAAAGATATTCCTTACCTGGGCTTTCAGGATTACATCGGGATGTGGGAAAGATTTAAGAGGAAAGGCTGGTGCTCTCAAGATGGGTTCTGAAGCTTCTGGGACATGTAACTCAGTGTTCAGTTCTAATTTGCTGAATTGCCCTTTTGTGTTAGAGCACCCTTGGAAATCTGGTGGTAAATAAGTTTCAGCCCTGCTCATTTAGACATCCTCCCTTAAAGAGGAAAAACATCTGATGAAACCAAAGCTCAAGTTAAGACATATCACTCCTAATGTTTATATTAAGCCATATAGCTCTAACGAAAGCTTGTTCCTAAGTAGCCACTTTTGTACATTGCCCAGTCATTTTTTCAGTATCTCAGGAAGTGGATTTTCATTTTCTTCTTTACAGCATTTCCCACTGCTCTGGGAACCCCACACCAGAAGCTTTGGCAGCTTGTTTTTTTCCCCTGCCCACCTGTACTTTTTCTACTGGGGGGGAAGGAATGAAGTAGTGAAGGACTATATTTTTTCCTCAGCTTCTAGCAGAAGCAGAACTATGAGGTTCCACAAGCAGCTAGAACTATTACCTTCTGTGAACTCAACAGGGGATTAATTTGGCACAAGATACTTCTGAAAGCTCGCAAATAGTTCCTGAATTTCAGTGTTAGTGAGTGCTTCTAGTAACGGGTCAATGAGAGTGTTAAGGAGAGAAAACTTACCTTTCTTCAACAGGCTGATAGAGTATGGTCCTTAGTAGTCCTGCATTGCCACCTACACAGACCTGGCCTGGAGTTCTGTTTCCACCACCTGATCAGTCACAGCCCCTTTGAAAGCATTTATTTCTGCATTCAGATTGGAACATGCCAGGTCTGTAGGACTCTGTCCATGATACAAACATTCTACTTGGGACCCAGACTCCTCTCTGCATTGTGCTAAGTGCTTGGTTTACTCCAAGTAGTGATACTTGAAGATGTGATCAGACCTTGAAAATGTTTGGGACCCAACAGGATTATGGGAGACTTGCTTAAGGGCTGTTTGGACTGGCAGGGGAAATGCAGCTTCCACCATATGCACTGGTGGCGTGGTGTCAGGAAAGGGATTTTTGGGTGTTACTTAAGTGAAAGACAAAGTTTTACCTCCTTCTAGGCTTCAACATTGAATATGGACAAACACTGCTCAGACAGAAGGCAACTTTTACTGGCATAACAGGTTGTGGAGCCCAGGGCTTACACTGGCAGAAAAGAGGCCTGCAACAAAGTTGTTTTTTTGGACAGCCATCTGAAAGGAAGGGGACCTGACACCAGTGATTTACTGAGCAGCTCTCAGATGCTAAACACTTTCAGCACCTCTAGGTACAAACTAGATTTAGCCTGGTAATTTCGGAAGTGTAGCATTTGAAAAACAGTTGCCTTCTCTCTTCACAATCCCACCCATAAAGGTTAACTGGAGGTGCAACCCTACATGAGGGTTGGAGCTCATGATATGCAAGAAGGGGTTGCTGTTTCAGAGTCTTGACAAATCTGATAGTGCTGTCTTCTTGGATTGTCTCCATGAATTTGTCAGGAAACTAGAAAAAAGGATGTCTAGGTGCTTTCCCTCTATCCAAGATTTATCCTCGAGGCAAATTATCTCATCCCCAAGGTCCTTGTCTGTGGAAACAAGTGAAACTAATTGTAATTTCTCTCTTTTCTCTGTTCCTAATCCATCACTCACTGTAGTCTGGCAAATGTCTTTTCAGGCATTTGAAAAAAATATTGGTGTAATTCTTTGAGACTGCTTTTATAAGCAATGTTCCATTCCAGAGCAGGTGCCATAGAGTGCAAAATTTTCCACATGATTTCTTCTTCCTCCAATCACAAGGAAAACTAGACTCTAGGCACCTACAGAAGTGTTGATCTGCTTCCTTTGTAGTATATAAAATAACAATCCTTTGCAAAATTTCTTTTCAAGGGGTGCAAGACCTACTGCAGGATCGAGGCCTAATGTTGAGCCAGAGGAGCTTTCAGTGTGGCTTAGGGTGAATACAGAAGGCAGTTGGGAAATTTGGTTGATGAAAGGGAATTTATGAGCAAAAACATTGGATGGAGCTCTTAACACTTCTGAAATGTGCTAGCCTTTGATCCCTCTCAGCAGAGAAACAAAGGCAGACACCTAGAGTATACTTCTCTAGAAAAGTATGATAAAGAGCCTATATGTGACTGTCAGCCATGGAGGATAAGTGTAAAAACCCTTACTTAACCATAAGTCATGAGGTAAATTTGTGGTATTCAGCACTGCAAAGAAATCAATCCAAGTGTGGTTCTTTGTTTAGGTATGCAAACAAATAAGAATCAGAGTCATAAAACCTTGAAAATGTAATGAAGAGACTCATGTGTAATCTAGTAGCTGCAATGCGGAAAGAAGAGTTCTAAGCCTTCCACCCTCGAACTGTTTTGGAGCCAACATGGTGCAGCTTCTGCAAAGGCACAACATTAATAAATATAGCCCAAGTTACACCAGTATTTGTCTCCCCTGATATAGCTGAGATGGTTGTCCTGGGGGAAGAGATGCGAACATGAATTCACCTGCTTATGGGCAGCTCAGGACCCTGCTGAGGAACATAGCAGAAACATACTATGTCCTTCTGTCTCAGTGGCATAACAGGTTCATCTGAAGAGAACAGGCTATAAAATGCTGCCATGTGCATAGGAAACAATCTATTGGTAGATAAAGGGCACCAAAAGTTTATGTCCACCACTGTTGTTGGAGCCTTGAGCCTCAGGATAAAATCCTTTGGCATTTCCCTGCCTCCATGCAGGTTATCTAAAACTGCCAAGTGGTAAAGTAACCGTCTATACAGAACTGGAAGTGTTTGGTGAATGCTGACTCATGGCTTCAGTCCCTTGTTGACAAACACACTACTCTGATCCCCTCTGTGTGAGATGAAAGGAGCAGAAAGGTTTGTACTGTGGCTACTTCTTAGACTGAGTCAATTAAATAATCTAGCATGGCTGTGTCTTTTCTTGTGGGTAAGCCTAAACCACTTTAATAAACCATTTTTTGAGTAACCAAGACCAGTTAGCGCCTTCTGTCCTTCATTGACCTCTGTATGAACACTGATGCCAAATATATGCCCATATCTCATATAATGAACATGACCAGGCAGTCTCTTGATGTCATTCTTGGTTTACGTACAGCACATCACCACAGCAATCCATTTCTAACCAATTGCATCTATCTATATGCTCTACCTTTATTGCTAATTATTCATTAAAATAACCATGTGTGCATGCAACAAAAAATCAAGGATCAGTGACAGCACAATATTATTAGTCCTCCTCCTGCCCCAATGTATCTGGTAGTTTGTTGGGGTTTTTTAACAGTGATCTCGAAAAAAAAAAAACAAAACCAAAACTATAAAAGAAGCAAAAAATAGCCCATGATATAGTCAACTGCTCCAGTCACCTGGAGACATATGCAGCAATCCATTGAAACCCACAGAGGGGATGATGGAACAAAGTGACTCACTTTTGGGTTTTGACTAGTCTAGAAGAGATAATGTCATTATTCAAACATGACCAGCACTTCTGTCTAGCAGGAAAATCCTGTGGCACTAGAATCAGGAGGGCTGGGTTGATCTCTCCGTTTTGGTGTTGGCTGGCTGCTATATTCTGGACAAGTCCTCTTCTCCATTTGGAAAGAAAAAAAAAAGGAAAATAATAGCATGGGTATGGAGAGCTTGGAAATCTAATATAAAGATGACCTGAGTGTAACTGCTACACAGCAGTGTCTATAGAACCATTGTGGTATGTTTGTATGGGCCCAAGACCATGTGTGTGGGAATGGACATAAGCTGACTGCCAGGGTAGGAACTTGTTTGTTGACTTAAATTGGGCCTGAGCTCTTGTCCACGTGATCTGCACAAATGGGAATTGTGGATGCTGCCTTAAGCTAAGGTTCTTCCCATCAAGAATTATTCCATGTTTAGCTCATCCTAAACCCAGGCACAGGTTTTTTATGCTTGAGCTGCAGCCAACAGTGATATGAAGCTAAAAGCTCTATGGTGCTTAATTCAGTTCTCAAACTCCTCTGTGCTGTTATAGACCTAATCTCCTTAGAGATTCTGTTGTCTTAGAACATCTGCAGGAGACACCCTGGTACCAAGGGGATGAAGAAATTGCAAAACCCAAGGGGTGTGTGTGTGTGTGGGGGGGAGCAGCAGTGCTACCCTGGCCAGACTGGCACTTCCTTCAGGCCAATGTGGAGAATGTGGCTGCAGTGTGCATTGGAGACCCACCAGCTGGGTTGTCAGTGATCATTCTCAGAATGATCTGTGCATTGTGTTGGTTGCAGTGCTCCATCAAGGGGCTGCTGGCCACAGAAACAGCTGGCCTTAGGCAGGGTCATCCAATTGGCTGTTCAGCAAAGCCAGCTCTTGGGGCAGAGGTTTCCTCAGAAAACAGCCCTGGACGGGGAAGTTTATTTGATTTTTCTCACTCTGGATAAATACTGAATCTGTGTTTCAGGATAGAGGACTTGTTTCCTATTGAATTTGTTCTGTCTTGTGCTTTCCTAAAGAAATGACATTGCAAAAGGTACTTCTTTCTCCTTTCTCTTAAATTCATTTCCAGATTTAAACCCTCCTAGCCCTGCAGGCAGGCTGCCTACTCATATTTAAAGACACAGTACACAGAAACCAGAATTACAGCTGTGCAACCCACGCACTCATGTCTGCAGAACAAACATGTGCATTGGTGAAGTACAGGAGTCAATGAACAACTTTTTTCCTTCCCTTTTTTTTTTTTCAGGTGCTATATGATGAAATGAAGATATGTAAGAACCACAGGAAGCATTTATTTTAAGTACAGGCTAATGCCATGGATGTTATTTGCATTACATGACAGCCCAGTGAACCACAATATGAGTAAGGAAAGGAAAACTAGTGTTTTCCTGACCAGTAAATCTCTCTGTTGCTTTCTCATGTTTCCTATCAATGCCAATTTGAATTTCCTTGCAAACCATTAGGGATGTCAATAGGTAACAGCATCAGGGAGGGTTCAGAATTGCATGGGGGCTTGTGGGTAGATGCTGACATATTTCTGGGGGGCAGGAGGTGAGTGGATGCAGGAGCTGAGAAAAGAGGTGTTGGTCTGGCTGATATGTATTTCACTTGATATATAGCTGGTAATTTAAGCCCATTAAAGTGAAATCAGAGTTGATATCCTGAAAACAATGCTCTCTTTGTTCAGCTGCAAAAGAAAGACAAGCAGGCATACAAAAGCAAAATATTCTAGCACAAATATCCTGCTGGTTATCGAGCCGATAGAGAGAAGCAGGCTGAGGATAACCTCTGTTTGAAATGGTCAGTGTCCTGGCAAATATCAGCATTAAGTAACTGGAGTTCATCAGCCTGTACTTACAATTGGATACAGAACCCTACCCGGACATCGAGTGTTATTTTGCATTAAACTTTTAATGACCTGAGGACCTCAAGTGACCTGTGGTTAAATGTCCTGCTGACCAACTGGTCCATCCATCTGAGAGTAGGCCGTTTTTAAGAGGTAGGTAAGGTCTCTTCTATATAATATCGAGTTGTCATACTGACAGGAGATAAACCTCTCTCCTTTTGCTCCGTGAGTCACAGACTCTCTCACAGTATCTATGGCTGGGAGACTTCTTTGTTCTTGCTTCTCATTTAAAGCTGCTGCCTCCCAGCTGTGGTCCAGGAATGTTTGGTCATAAACTCCTACTATCTCACTCCCTAGGATTTCTGTGAAGGGTTGTCTTCTCCAGCTTCACTCAGCCAATACCTGCAGAGGGGACGCAGAGTTCCCAAGTGGCTGGTGTCTCTGTAAGAACTGTATAGAAAGTTGGTCAAGAGTGGCTATCAACTCTGTTAGCTAGCCCACAGCAGAAACACCCATGGAGAAACAGAAGTCATCATTTTCATTAACCAGAAGGCTAGTTTAGTCGCTATTGTTCAAACTGGATGACAATTTCTTCTGCATCATAAAATACAGAGAGGATGTAACTTCTAGAGTAACTGGATTTTGACATCCCCACCCCATTGCTCACCCCTTCCCTCCAGGCAAGGATGACAGCAACAAACACCACCCAACTCTTGCATTAGGGGTTATCCAATACAAGAAACGTCCGTGTCTGTGTGAACGTGGTTTCTCTGGTATGAGAGAAGAGGCCCATTTAGATTCAAGCCAGAGTCAACATGACTCATTGGCTTATACATCCTTCACTGCAGGGTTTAGGAGGTCACTGTGGGTTCAAGTCTCACACTGGGACTTGAACTGGTGTTTCATGCTGTGGGGAAGGGAGGGGAGATGCTGAGCTCCTGGAGGTGCTTCCTATGGGATGAGGGAGAGATATTTCAATGTGAGATTCCTGCTGGCAGTACTTCCAAAGGGGAATTAATTACACCAGGGCAAATTCATCCTTAGTGAGGGCTCCCTTAGCTTCAGTGAGGCCATCATGGGGTTGATTCTGTTGTTATTTTGGAAGAGGGCTGTGTGCTATTTCTTTCTTTTTGTCATTGTTGGTTTTGGGTTCTTTTTTATTTTTTGATTATTTTGGGTGACCTGGTCTTCTGGCTCATGTCCTCTCTGGCAGTCAAACTGGTTCCAGCAGCCAAAGGTGTGTGTGTTTGTATGAGTTCTTGCAGAGTTGCTGCACAAGCTTCTGGCGAGGCTAAACCACTACTTTGTTGCTTTGTAGACCTCTTTTATTTCTCTGGGACTGGGAAAGTGGGGAAAGAGGTATACGGTCCATCTGTCTCTCTCTCCATTTCCCAGCCATGCAAACCCCCATTACAGAAGCAGTGATGGGAGAGCCACATGTGTCCCTCCTCCCTGCACATCTAGCTCTTTGCTGCTTTTCCATCTGCAGCTCTGATTTTAGCAGTGCTCTCTGTTTGCAGAGAAACACATTAAGTTGTAGCAGCTTGGGGAACTGTCACCAACAGCTACAGGCTCATCAGTGGACAAGGGCTGAGCAGTAGACCCTTCCTTCGTGTCATTTCAAAGGTCTTGCTGGAGTCTGGTTAAATGGTCTTTTGCAGAGTGATGACAGATGAAGAATACAGAGAAAAGACAGAGTGCTTCTGCAGTCAGCTTCTGATGGCTCCTTTTTCATGATGAAGCAGAAGGGAGTATCTATCCTTCTGGATCAGCTCAGTTGGCAGTGGAGTTCAGCCAGCTCTGGGTGAAACCCAGGACTGTGTACAAGGAAGTGAGGAAGGTCCTAATTTCTGAGTAAAGGGGTGACAAATTTAAGGGAAGGTGGATGTCAATGTTGTTTGAGCACAGCTGGGATACCTCTGCTCTGGGAAAGGGATGTCCATGAAGTTCTTTAATTGCAAAAGGTTTTCAGCATCTGGTCTTAGAGTATCATCTAAAAATCAGAGAAAAGTGGAAGCTGGCAGAATCTCTCTTTGTAGAAATATGCTGAAGTATGAATCAGTCTTTCTTAACAGACACAACATCTGGGTGTAGAGTAACCAGTAAAATGTATCTATCCTTCAGGTCCTGCTGCTTCTCCCTACCAAGTCACTCTTTTTCTCTAACTCCTCTAAATGATCCCAGTGAGCTGCTTCCATGATCACTCTGAACTTTCTTCTTTACATTTTTTTCAAGAAAACAGGAATTACCATTGACTCTGTCTGTCAGTCACTCACTAATAGCCTTGAATCTGTCTATTGATAAAATTGATAGAGGGTGAAAAGAAGTATTGTGTTTCTACTATTATTTTTAAAATAGGCAACTAGGGTAGATGGAAGAGAAACCCTCCGAAGGGAAAAGTTACATCAGGGAAAACACTATTTTTAAACACCAGAAAATCTAGCCAAATAACATTATGCCCCAGAGTCCACACTCACTGAGCTCTGCTCTTCACAGGACTGATCGTTTCTGAATGGCAAATTTGACTGGTTGCTGTCTGACTGTCTCATTCCTCATTTTCTTCTTAAAAATCACTGTTGCAGGATCATGGGAACAGAAATAGTTCAGGAGAGCAATCCAAGAGATTACCACTTTGAGAGAGACCTTATGCTAATCTGTCTGCTAGTTTATTTCAAAGGACAAAGTGGGTAAAAGTCATCAGATCTGAGGTAATTTCAATGGGAAGGAGAAAACATGGGTCAAACCATTTCTTTGCATTAAATTTGTCCTCACGCAGGGATGATGTTGACTGGATGTCTTTGAAGTTTCTCTTCTAAGTTACCAGAACTGGGGCTGGATGTGAAACCTGGTGATGGTGGTGCAACGAGACCCATTGGCAAGCTTTGGGCAGACCTTTCTGATTCACTATAGAATGGATAAAGGACCATCTGCAGTGAGGCTTGCTCTGAAAGAGTTAATGCATTTTACAAGGCAAGCTGCCACCCGTCAAGGTCATTTTATCTCTTAGTTACATGAATTCTAGGAAAGCAAAGATTCCTTCCAAGTAAGTTGCTGGTTTGTCCAAGTGATGCTGTTACAGAAATTGTTGTATAAGATCCAGGTTTTTCCAGGGTATAGTGAGTGTGTGTGGTGTTTAGATTTAGGCTGTGTGCTGCCAAGCTACTGACTTTCTTTTTTCTTCCCTTTTTCCTCCTCCCACTCTCTCTCCCCCAAATCACAAGCCTGAGAATAATTAATAAAAATAATAAATAAACAGATGAAAGTGGAAATGTTCCCAAAACCTGTTATCATACTGGCAGTTTCAGTCCAGACCATGGTAGTTTTACACTGGGTCTTGGAATTGTCAATTCTCATTACTTCACAGTGTTGAGTGCGGGAGAAGAGAATTTTGATCTCTGTTTTCCAGAATCAAACTCTCTGTTTAATGTGGTGGGGAAAGTTGAGATGAAATATAAGTCTCAGGGGACTTTCCCTGTGTGGAAGCTTATTACAGCTGTAACAAAACCTTCTAATCAGAATGGATTCTGTAACATGCGTGATATTCTGGTCTTGGGCAGGGAGGGAAATGAGAAAAAGATTACAAAAAGATTTAAAAGCAATTAAGTGAGAACCACATTCATTCCACACCTCCTCCTCTTCACTGCTTGCATTTGCCGTTTACACAGAACATTTTCTCTTCTGTGTTTTGCCAGGGTCTTGTGAGATCTGTAGGAGTTTTGCTCGGTCAGGTTGTTGAACGACACTGTGCAGCAAAGCAAAATTTACAAACTTGGATTCACCCACAGGAATGGAAAACTGTTTAGCAGTGTTTGAAATACAGAATCCATATTACCAGAGCAAGACAGCCTTAATGGGCTATCTAAACGCAATATTCAGTTACAGCTGAAGACAGGGAACCTCTTAAAAAGTGTTGTGGTGCCCAATGCAATAATAAAGTCATGGACAGAATAAACCTAAAGGCAGAGTCCCTGCCCAAATCACAGTGTCTCTGTGCCTGTGCTGGTGGTGTAAATAGCTTCACTAAAGCAACGGAGAAAAAAATTAGTGCCAGCCTCTAATATAGACACATATAAGTTGTTTTCCTGTGATTTAGCTTCAGTGAATTATATTATCTATAAAAGAGATGCAAAGAAAGTGTGAGGGAGAAAGAGAAAGGTATAAAAAGATTAATTACCTTGCCCAAACTCAGGGATTAAGTCCACTGCATTGTATTACCTCAGTTTCTCGCTGCTTGTGATGGTCTAACAGGACATGTCTACCTGATGATTCCTCTGGGCATCTTGCTCTACTATGGGTATTTCGCAGCAGGGTGGTCCACAGATCAGAAATAACTTCTCTTCTAGGAGACCATGGAATGGAACTGCATCATGCGAGGGCTCATTTTAAGATCTGGAGACCTTTGGGTTCTGTATACCTCCCTGACCATGATTCACTGGATGAGGCTGGTTGTACTGTTGCTTTCTAGGGATCAAGTAACTACCCAGTGGTCACAACCCATGGTGCTAGGAGTTTTGAATACCATGGGGGCATAGGGTGAATAGGACTTTATTGCAACTGTGCTTTTCAAATTCTGATTTTGCTCTGCCAATGGCTTAATGATTCGTTTCAGCTGGTGAAAGGACAAGGACATCTGAGAGAACAAAGTCTTAGTATATGAGCCAGTATTTTATTTCTACAAACTAGTCAGTTCATATCCTCTAGAGAGGCTTGTCAGAATGGGACAAAGGCTGGCATAGAGTTTTTCACTGTCAGATCCCTTTTGGAAGGGGCTGGCACTCAATTCATGTTCCTAAACCTTAGCAAATAAGAAACAATCTGTCAGGCTTAATACTCATGAAGTAGAAGTCTTCACTCTTCTGTTACTAATCTAAATGTGATCTTCATCTGAGTCTCCTTCACTAGAACTTTTCTGGGGCAATTCTACCTCCTTACACTTCCTTTGTTTAGATCTTTACTTGGAAAAAAAACATACCACAGGATTCAACACCAGAGATGTTAAAGCCTGCTGCACTGTAGGTAGATGAAGAGCAATTAAAAGATGCTTCCTGACTCTTAAGATTTTAATTCCCATCTGACTCTACTCTTCTGTCTATTGTAGGCTCTTCTGGATATGGATCATGTCTTGGTTTATATAAGTCTATTGGCTGGTGTGAATTTTGGGAAAGATTAAGAACCTCCCTTTCCAAGGGCTACTATGATGCTATTAAAAGCAGCAAGTGCCATGGTGTTCAGAAACTATCCTGCAATGAGGGTGATGCAGGAAAGAGATCAAAGATCATCTGATCCTCCCTGCTATGCATGTGAAACACTGTCTGCCTGTTTGGGCTTGAAGAAAACAATCTTGTTTTCCTTCATTTCTCCAATGGATAGCTCCCCTTTTTCTCTCCTCTCCTTCCCCCTAAGAAATAGAGGGTAGGGGCAGTAAAATTCTGAAGCTGCCTTTTAAAGTTGCTCCATGCTGTGACATGAAATTCAGATAATGAATGTTTCCAGCCCAGACAGAACACTCTCTGAGGTATATTTTTATCTCCACAGTGCCAGAGATTAACTGTACATTTGTCTTAATGGTATCACCCTTTAGTGTTAATGGAAGCTATGTGTGTAAATCCCTGACCATCCAAATGCGAATGTACTTTGAATGATCACAATAAATCAAAGTAAATGGAAGACCCCTTACAGGCCAAATTCATCCCCAGAGCAACTCCTGAGGCTTTAAGGAACCTTATGCCAAGCAGGCATAGCAAGAACAAACAAAGTAGATCATGTCACCTGCTTTATGGTTTCAAAGTAGTCATGATGATACTTCCAGTTGCAACAAGATAACTTCTCTTTAAAAATGACTTGCAAAGGAAAAACATCTCTGGGTTTGGTCATTTTTGGATCTTTATAGTACTTGGAGAAATGGACTCAGTTGTTTCTTTTTATAAAAAAAATTATTTATTAACTAGTTTGTGATTTATAAATACATGTTTTTTCTGTCCTACTTTCTTCTCAAATGTGGAAAACTAGAAAGATTATGACAATTAAGGTATAAAAAAAGGTGATACCTGCTGGAGAAGGGAAAATACATTTATTTTCAACTGTTTACATCTCTTCTGACTGATGAAATTATGAAAACCTGTCCATTTTAAACACAAAGCCTATTAAATTCTCAGCAACATCTCCGGTTCCCTTTTCCAAGAAATGCAGGCAAGAGAGACATAAAAGAATGGAGTCATAGTGTTCCCGAGTCTGTAAAGTAGAAACAAATATCATACAGTATACTATATTATATGAAGTCTTTTGTGCTTCATTCAGGCTCTATAAAAATAACAGACAGACAAAACCGTTGTCCTTTTCTAATTTGCAGTTATAATTGGTTTTAGTTTTTAGGGTTCTTTCTTTTAGGTAAGGCATGATGCAACTTGAAAATGCACTGATGAAAACAGGCATAAAATAAAAAAGGATTTACTTCTTCCAAAAGGCTGCAACTATCCATATGTAGAAATGTCCTAGATTTATATTTCAGACTTCATGAGCAACTCTGCATTTTTTTTTTTTTTAAATACATGAATTCTTATTGCCCACATTTCCCAACTAGAACTGCTTCGGCAGAAAAATGAGAAGAATGGGGAAGTTAAATCTTTTTGTTGGTTTTCATTGTGCAATAAAGCAAAACGCAGAAGGGAAGATATTGTTAGCCAAAAAGTGAAAATATCAGTAGTTAGGATTTTGATGGGGACACAGAATATGTCCCATTTTGAAAAAACAGCTATGAAATCCTCCTTGAATTTGGCTGATGTAATGGTCTCTCTTTCTTCCTAAGTCACCTGTCTTTGAGAATTGCTCTGTCTTCTAGGTAGCAATGTCAGTGCTTATCATCAGCTTCTCCTGCTCTGCAGGATGCATCCAGCTTGGTGGCAGCATCCTTAAATAATGCCTTATTACAGCTTTGCCAGGAAGAAAGAGAAAAACCCAGATCTCAATGTCTCCATCCAAAGCCTTTTGGATCTCACAGCTCAGATACAGGTCAGGCTTTTAGGGGGCTAGAAAATCATCAGCCAGGTACCTGGCCATCTCTGATCATGTTAATGAACCCAATGTTTCTACGCTGGGTAAGTCTCAGGTGGAATAATGTCTTAGGAGATGAGAAGTATGTAGGAGGCAAAAAGTCAGGCTATTTTCAGTTAGTATTACCTGCTCTACAGTTTCTCTTTTCCTCTCTGGATATTGATTCGAGATTTGCAGGATGATGAAAGACCACCTTCCTACCTCCCACCCCCAAAACATTCACTTTATTTGTATGCATTTATTTGTACGCATGCTTTCTTTCAAAGCTTTTTATTTTGATAGATGGGAAGAGGGCTTGCAAATAAGTTTTCTAGTTTCAAATCTAGTTTTCTGTTATGTTGTCCTCCAGAGTAACTCTAAAGTTAGCTCTTGTGCAACTGACTGCTCTTTGGAAAGATTGTGGCTGTTTTCCATTCCTGGAGTTTCTTCATTCTTGTTTCTTTGAGAACTTCTTTGAGCTTCATGCCATTAAATCTCTCCTGTTTTGTGTAGAAACCTTTTATGCATTTCCTTATTTATCTAGGCAACTCTGGGCCACCAAGAAGTCTGTGACTACCTAATTCCAGGAGGAATGTGAAGGTTCTATCAAAAGCAAGAGGAAAATCTTTTGCACTTTTGAACAATATTTCCTGGGTTACATCACTGTAGAAGTGGAACAAGCCATTGAGTTAAGATCTACATCTAAAACACACCCATGTTGCAAACTGTTCAAATCTGACATACTACTTTAACTTAAATAGAACTACCTCCCTCCAATATCTATTTCTGGAACTGAAAGTATTTTGTTAGTTTGTAGTTGTTTCTGCCCTATTTCTCCACTCCCTGAGTGCAACCAAGACTGAAAGCCCAAAAACCAACACCCAAAAAGGGCAGTTCTTGGCCTAAGTGACACCCAGGAAGCACTGTCTGTCAGATTAGTTAAATATCTGACCTGTTTCTGCAGTGGTGGAAGGATTACAGAAATCAGCTGGGATTTTGATGGGGACCTGCATCTAAGCAGAAGGAGACTGTGCTGGAAATTAAGCTAATCAGGTGCTGTTTGTATCCCCCCATTGGCTCAGTGGTACTGAAAAAAATGGACTTACACAAAACTTTGCTGAAAAACCCAAGACCTTGGGAACAAAGCTGGTGGAGCAAACAAATTGCACATTTTCATCCCTGAGGAGGAAGAGGAAGGCATGCAGCTAAAGAGCAGCTCTTCCATCCTGCTTTCCCCCTTCAAGCTGGCAGCCCCACCTGTTATGTGCCAGGAGTAATCATAGAGACAAGCAGCACAAGCAGTATTTTTATAGGATGAACCCCTGGGTCAGCTGGAGGCCTGCTGTAACCCAATATCAAGTTGTGACTGCAGAGAGGCACGATGCGAGATTTGCGGGGGGAGAGTAGTGAAGGAGTGAAGGATGGGTGAGAAAGAAGGGCAGTCCCAAAGGAGGCACAACGTCACTTACGAGACTTCTGTTTCCCTTTAGTGCCCCTGAAAAATGAATAGTGGGGAGTGTTGATGAATTGTGTGAGCCAGGGCTTGTTTAAGGGGGAGGATAAGGGAAAGCAGTGGGTCAGGGACAGGGGCAATGGGAACACCACTTGCAGGAACAAAGAGCACATATTCACACAGCCCAGTCCACAGGGGAAGGGGATCACACAGAAGTGTCTCTTTCATTCATTCGCCTACATCTCTCTCTTTTTGTGCATAATAAACAGGGACCCATATTGCTATAAACTTTCTTCTCCCCACCCCTTCTGGTACCACCAGCACTGGACCAGCCCATTTCTTCCAGGGAAGCCTACTGTCTGACAATGACAGAGTTCCTCTATGCCTCTCATGCAGAGTCAGAGACTTGTTGCTGAAGGGGCTGCCTGGGGAAGAAACACCTGCAAGGAGCCACAGCTGTGATGCAAGCTGCTCTCCTAATGCTCTGTTTAGGATTACAGCACTCCAGAGCATCACATTACCTCAGTGGCTGCACTGAAACCTGGCATTAATTCACATTAGCAAGGATCAGATTTAGCATGTTGGGAGGGGGGGACTGTTATTAGCTTCTAATACTGCTGGAGTTAACTCCTAGGACTGGTCTTTCATTAATCCTGACAATGGCCAGAGGAGCTGCTTTGTTTCTCCACATCATTGGCCTCCCACCCTACTTCCTCTTGCATGAATGCCTCTAAATACAGGTACTTCTTTTCATGATGGGGTTACTTGCCTTTTTTTTTTTATTTTGATGTTCCAAAGTTAGTAACTTTCAAAGCAAATTTCTGGATGGTTTGGGATTGTTTTGGATTGCATTGCAACAGAACAGAGTCTTCCAACCCAGGGAAGACAGCTACAGCTTGGTGGAGGATCACTTGTTATTCATGTCCATGATGGGTTATCCCAAGATCAGAAAAAGTGAAAGAGTGTCTAAGCATTAAGAACAATGAAACTCTGGGACAGGTTTACACAAGGAGGATATGGAGTCTTCATTGATGGGTAATTTTAAGAATATCTGTTGGGTATATCTGATTTTGTCTTTGGGTAAGGGCATTCCACATGCCATACTAGGTCCCTTTTAACTTTTTTTTAACAATATGTATTTTAAAAATCTTTTTTTTTTTTTTTTTTTTTTCTGCCCTTATCACAG
>VWZY01007782.1:172376-189975 GCA_013399075.1 Chloroceryle aenea | reverse complement strand
TTTAACACTATGTATTTTAAAAAACTTTTTTTTTTTTTTTTTTCAGCCATTATAAGGATGAGGTGGAGTTACTTTTCTCATCTGAAAATTTGTTGTATGATATTTTTCTTCCCTTTCCCTATTCATGCCACTTCTTCTTCAGTGAGTGTTGCTGACATTGTTTCTATATGCAGAGCATAGGCATTCCTCAGGCTTATGAGTTGCACCTAGAGTGGTGTGTTTAGCTGTCCCTGAAGAGCCTCATGATATCACCCTGACATTTTTCCAAGCCAAGGGACATACCACATACATTTAACTGACCCCTGATTTCATGTTGTCCTTCTTGAGTTGAAGTATCAGTAACAACAACCACTTGAAATCATCCATATTTGTAAAGCCAGAAGAGGACACCTGAATATAAGGTTTCAACTCCTGTACAGACATAGGCCATCATATTTCAGTTTATTACTTCTCTACTGAGCCTGATTTTTTTTTTGTTCCAGAAAAGCAGCCAGGAGATAGGAACTCAAGTGCTTTGTGTGGTTCTTTATTCCACTTAAGCTGGTGAACCCTGATTCCCTTCCCCTGCCAACCTAGGGTGGTCCCACTGTATGCACTGCAGAGGACAGGCAATCTTCAGAGGTTTTATTGCCATCTTAAGATCAAAGTACTCTAAGACTGACCATTCATCTTATCTCATATGTGCCACGATGCCCCTCTCAGATGGCAAACATTGCAGGCAGCTTTGTCATCAGTCAGTTTGGGATCATATTTAGCAAGTTACGGTGGTGGACTGTTAGAGCCTGGATCCCTCTGGAATCAGTGGAGAAAAGTAGCTGCTGCCTGCATGTTAGGGCACCTATTGTGGGCAGTCTGAATATAGCTTCTGATCTTTATTTCTCTGATAGACCTCCTGAGCCATAGGTAAGTCTCCTGCTGTCCTGGTTTGAGTGAGAACAGAATGAATTCTGTTCAGTGATTTTACTTTTCAGTTCAGTTCTTCTAACTAACTGCAGTTTCTGAAGTTAGCAGCCTGTTTTCACAGACAGTGTCTGCTACTGGCAGTGATAACACCTCACGGTTAGAGTTACTGCCAAGGATTGGTGTGCAGACCAAGGCCACTGCTGGATCTTGTGTACCAGATGGGGGGTGCAGGAAAGTGAAAGGCTGCACCTGCAGGGAGGAGCAGGCAGGGCAGGTGACCCCAGACTGACCAGCGAGGGATTCCAGCCCATATATGTCATATTCAGTATAAAGCAGAGGGACCTGGAGGGTCTATAGCTCTCTCTAGGGGTTCCTGGGCTCTTCTCCCCTCCTGGCCTGCTTTGACAGCTTTGCTTAGCTTGGCTCTGGTCTTCTTTTGTTCCTTCCTCAGACCATCCAATAAGGACTCTGTCTGTTCTGCCTTCAATCCCGATCTGTGTGTTCCTGAATCCGGTAAGAGAATCCAGCTCCAGAGCGCAGCTCCCGTCTGCTGCGAGGTCCAGTCTGGGGCTCCCCCGGTGCCTGGTCCAAAGCACCAGTGATGATGGTGATGTAATTACCATCAGGGGGGTTGGGTTCGATAATGGTTTTGTATATATTTGTACATATTCTATTTTGTTATTATTATTTTCATTTTCATTAAAGCTGTTCTAGTTTCCTTTTCTAATTGCCAAGTCTCTCTCCCTTATTCCCTTTCTCTTCCCCTTTGGGGAGGCAGGGGGGTTAACAGAGAGTATCTGTTATTGGTCTAAGGGGATGCCCTGACCCTAAACCGTGACACCTGATGATGCTGTTTTTAACATTATTACTTATTCTCCCTCTCTGTGCTCTGACACCCAAATTTATTAATGTTCATTTTAATTCTCCTGGAAGCAAAAAGAAAAAGAAAATTAAAATCCTGACTTCCATATATATGTGTATTTTTCTCAGGGCTCCCAGGATTATACTGTTGTGCATGCAAGCTGAAGGCAAGGATCTGCCAAACTGATTTATCTCTTTGGCATGTTAGCACTCTTTGGACATAATTTCATTTGGGGCAAAATTAACAGGCTCTTGACAGAGTCACAATGCAGCTTCTCAAAGGCCAGTCTGGAAAACTCCAGACATTTCTGAGAAACCCTGGAAGTCATTAAATGACTCCAGGAAAGTCCAAGAAGTTAGAGAACTCTTGTGGCTGTCCAGGCATGCTCTTCTGACCTGGCTTTGGATATATCAAAATATTCATACCTACCTCTCTTCTCTGCAGATCTAGGAGTCTGAGTTCAAGGAGTGTTTGGAAGGCAAGGAAGGACCATCAGAAGAGGCTTAGTCACTACTGGGCACTAGTTTTCTCTTAGACACCAAATACAACAGGATGTAAAGCTGCCCTGCTCATGGATCTTGATGTGTTTGTGAGAAAAGTATTCCCATGACTGTAGGGGACGTTCAGTAGAGAGCACTGAGGGAGCTTTCCTGACAAGACATAGCCACAGCTCCAGTTGCTTCTGATCATTTAATATCACTTGGCATTTTCTGCAAGAAGAGTAGATCACCAATGTCCGGGTAGGATTCTTGTATAGATCAGTCATTTTGTTTCTGCTTTGATTTTCTGCTTTCACTGTCATCTGTAGGCACATGCCTTTTCTCCTTCCTTTCCTTAGCTTTTGTAAACTTTGTGCTGTGAAACAGCTACTTCCACTCCTCTCTGTATTTCATCCGGGAGCAAATATCTCCCCAATATGCTTTTTTTTCTGGATTTGCTCAGAATGAAAGGTGTTGATGCATTGTCTCATACCAAGCAATACCAACAAACCAAACAAAAGAACTTTTCTGAAGATATTTGAGAAAATGAACTGCTGTAGAAATAGTGATAATCATCTAAAAAGGAAAAACAGTCAAAATAAAGTAAATTTGTTCTTCTCATTGGGACATACAAAATCAAGTTAAGTTGCCTGACTGTCATTACAGCATAGAAAATCCAACATCTGTGTAAGTCATGAAATTTCATAACCTTCCCTGTATAGCCTTGCTTGATTTTGACACTTGTGACTTACGACAGGTTTAGAGGTCAACCCTGAAGCGTGAGTATTGTTTCAATCATGCTGCTCCCTCTCATGAATTATGTTAGCAAGGACTTGGTCACAGTTATCTGTGCCACAAAGAATTATTGTAGTAGAAGTCATAGCATGGTAGGATAGTTACTGTAGTGATGTAGTTAAAATTCCTGTGAGAGAGATTTTCATTGTTGAAAAGTCTACATAATAAAATTTAATGTAGTCCATAGGACACATTTTTTTCCTAGGATTTATGAGTGTAGCTTGGTCATTGATACATATTTTGGTCTGGTTACCAAAATGGAAAATCAGAAGGGAAAAAAAGGCTTAACCATCATGATAATCTTTTGAGTTTTTTGATCGAAAGACAAGGTTGATTTTGGATCTGAATTAAGTCTTTAGCTGAACTGAAATGGGAATATTTTACACTTATTACTCACTCAGACAATTTAGAATTTTACTTTAGTTGTTGTTGTTGCTTTTAAATACAATGTGTATTTTTAATTGGAAAGTACCATTTCAAAATGTCACTGAAAGTTTTGTTCTGAAAATGCCTGAGAGGCTTTTGAAAGATGTCAACACTGATACACTCCTTGGCCAAAAATATTCACCACACTTTGCAGTTTGATGATTTCCTTTAGTTCTACCCTAACACCAGTTTTTGGCACATTAATTATTATTATTATTATCAATAGTAATAATAACTGTTTCATCACCCAGCTGTGCTTAGAAGGCCTGGGCATCAGTCCCAGATCTGTTATGACAAATCTTTTAAACTCTTTGGGCTTCTGTTTCACCTCCCATTCTTTGGCTCTCTTATCTAGTCAGATTTAAAGTCATAGGGTAAGGAACTCTCACATAATGAACCTCCTATGTACAGATGGATGCTTGAATTACTGCTTCTGCTGCAGTAGCATGAATGGTGGATCCTCTCCCATCTAACAGTCTATTACAGATAATTTGGAAATGTCTCAGACCTACTAAGGCAGCTAGCTTCACAGTAGAAAGGAAACCGAGCGAACAAAATCAAATAGGAAATGTTTTTTGTTTGCATTCTATATGCAGAGATTTGAATTGTTAAGTGTGAGGAGTGGGTGAAACCAGGCTGTGACTATAAGCACCACCACAGCCAGTCTTTGCTGAGGTGTGATTAACTTCTGTGTGAAACAATATAGTATACATCTAAAATACTGTTTGCATGGAAGACTAGCAAGAATCTAAGGAGGCTGTATGTAAATATGAAATAAAACTAAAAGAAGGGGAATTGAAAATGGAGCCTTTTTAATTTATTATTTTATTTTAGTCACGATGTTGTTTTGAAAGGCCTTGTTACAAGAACAGTCTATTACTTGGTAGAGGGAGGGACCGCTTGCATTTTTTTTTCCTCTGCATCTATTGTTATCTTCCTGGCTAGGGAATAGGTTGGGGAGTCAGATGTATGGGAAAGTAAACCAGCAGTAAACAAGGCACAGAGCATTAGTGCCAGTTTGAAAGCCAGCACTTCCAGCCTGCAGAGGTGCTTATAGAGAACTAACACACTTTTAAGGCAAGATGCTGTGGAGAAAGTCTCAGAAAGGACTGAAAGTACCTGTTTCAAATTGTTTGATTTTCATCTGCATCTGTGCCACCATTCCTTAGTTAAACCATTAGAATTATGTCAAGGATACCCGACTCCCTCATTTCCTCCTTCCATAGTGTTTGACTGCTTGGCAACATGTCTGCAGAAGAGATTTGGACCTTACATGTAACACATTCTGGAGCAAGATGCCTTAGAAAGAACCCACGAGAAGGCCATGTAGAGCAGGAGAGTCTGGGTTTGCCAGCAGGCAGTAGGACTGACCTACCCTGTGTGTTGGGTCTTTTTTTCCTGACTGCTTCCCAGAAAACAGGATTAAAAAAAAAGATTTTTTTTGATGCCAAACCACATGGAGTGTCCATTTCAATGGGTTCTGTGACTTATCCTAGCTGCCAGGAGTGACAGCTTCTGAATCCTGCTTCCCATATTGACTCTGAAGAGATAGACTTTTAAAATGAACAGAGTGCATTTACAGATCTTCAACAATGGATTTGCAGAGGAAGAGGAATGGGGGTGCCTCTCCAGAAATGTTGCTGTCCAAGAGACTGTGAATGGAAGCAGGTTCACCATAATGTGAACAAGGGCCTCCACCAGAGAGAGACTGTTCACCAGCTGATGGTAGTGCACCTGCTGAACAAGTGCAGCCATGCGGCTCTCCTCCTATCCTGCTTTCTGCACTCCCTAGACCTGGTTATCCATGCTTCCCTATGTGACATTGCTGAATGCCAGTCTCAGCTCACCAGAGAAACACCTTGCAGGAGGAAGAACAGCAGCTAGGGGCTCTGTTGGCAGTAAAGTGGAAATTGAGTCAGAAGGCTGGTTCTAGCATAGGGCTACACTGTCAGCTTTCAGATGTTGGCCCTGACAAAGAGGTTTTAAGCAAGCCTTGGTTAAAGCTTCTGCATCTGTACTGAAGCCCAGACCTAAATCCTACTGTGTCAGAGGGTGACTGTTTCTTAATTGTTGTAATATATCTTCTGGGACTGGTCACCAGGCCTGGCATCAAAAGGGTGACTTTGAGTTGTAGAAAACTCTTATGTGGGTTTCATGCTAAGAGTGAGTGAAATTTGCTACCGGTTCATTTCAACTACATCTACCGAACCGTAACTCACTACTGCATACAAGTTCAGCAGGAACATTCCCAAAACCCCCGTAGAAGAAATTTATGATTGCTCAACGCTCTCTTACTGGCGGCCACAACTGTGTGTGCTCCACATGTCTTTGTAATCACTTAATGACTCATTTCCTTAATCTCTCATTTCCTATAGCCTTATTACAAGCAATTCATAAACCCAGATCCATAGCTGTTCTCTGGCTGTAGTCAGGAAGCGCTGAACTGACTCTGCATTTGGTAGGCTGGCTGAAATATCCCTCTCTATTCCTCTCTGAAACTTTCCACTGGACCCTGTCTTTTGCTGCAGTGACACCTACTGATGAGGTAACAGTGTATTAACTACACGTTCCCTTGTCGCCAAACCTAGCCAGCAACCACTTCCTGGCTCTAACCAGATGTTTCTGCTCTTCTGGAGCAAATTTCACACTACATCGGGAGAAGTGTTGCACAGTCTTGACAAATGCATCAGTGGCCAACAGACCTGAACAGAGATCACTGCAATGGAAGGAAATGGCTCTTCATGTCTATGCTTCTCATTCAGCTATCAACTGATGGCCTTTGGAAGCAAACCGTGCAAGGCAGTGTTCCCTGGGACCTGTGTGGCATTGAGCTGTGGAGCAGCTGAAGAGCCAGTATGACTTTTCTTACCTCTGTAATTATTTTTTTTTTTCTGAAGAAATAACCACCCTGGGAAGTAATACCCTCCTAACACCCCATGGTGACTGGCAGATAGGGAGTGACAGCCTGAAACCCATTTCTGGGTGTAGTTAGGTCAAGGATTTCTCTTTTAGTAAAAAGTATTTTCCTTTCAAACCCCAGTTTTTCCCTAATATTTATTTATTTATTTAATTGCAGCTTCAAACACTACCAAAAAAATGGTTTGCAGCACCTCAGGAAGAGATGCATGGGGTCATTACTCCATCAGGACAAGAGGAGAGTCAAGAAAAGGAGGAAGGAAATAAGGACACTTTCTCACAGCAGACATTGGCTTTAATTCACTCCACCATGAAGATTATCTATTCTCCAATATATCTAAACATTGATTCACAAGGGATAAAGGATGTGAGGATAGGATAGAGTATGAACTGTCAATACATTCCCCAATCTCCCCCTTGCTTTTATATCTTATCTGGCTTTCACTGCAGGTTACCGTCTTAAAATTGAAGTCAGTGAGCCAGTGCCAATGGATAATGATTGTGAAAGAGTTCTGTAAATCCATGCCCTCTAAGCTTGCCTGTGAAGGAAAGAACTACAATAATTGTGTGAAGGCTTTGGGATATAACAGGTCTGAACAGGAGGAGGGGGACTGGGGAGGCTTCATCTCACATTAGAAAATGTGGTTACATTTTAGCATTGCTTTATAAGGTCTGAGTGCCTGAACATTAACTCCCCTTGTCACTCTGATGCAGAAGCAAACCATCTTCACTAACCTTCACCCTACAGTAAGGCTTTTGACAAAAGGTCCTCTTATTAGATGGGACCTCAGTTATTAATAGCTATTGGCTGCAGTATGTCGGGTACTGTACATATCACAACAGCCTTCTGGATGGATTCAGTACAACTCTGCTGCCCACTTTCCTGTAAATTCAGCCTTCTGGGCACAAATCTAAATTCTTGTTGTTACTGTGACTTCTCCTGTAGGACCCTCCAGAAAAGAGGTCTTATATTGAAGATTTGAGCCTATCTGAGGCTGGAACGTGTTACTAAAAGTGGGAAATTGTGGATATAATTCCTTTCTTGTTGGATGAAGATCCATGTTGAGAGGTTTGGGTCAGCAGTTTGAAAAGGTCTTCAGCTTTTAAAGAAATTCTATGATGAATTCTATAATTTTCTGATGAAGATATAAGCAAGGGGCAGTGAACCTCAGGGTTACCACAGAGCTCACAAACATAAACAGCAAGACCTTTCACAGATACCAGGTTTGTCCCAAGTAAATTGTAGCTGCCAGAGTTCAAGGGAAGAAAGAGATGTCCTCAGGGTGGTACATAGACAGACAGCAGAGTGGCTTTCTAATGTCTAATTTGTTAGAATAATGCAACAAGACAGATCACATAACATGAAAACCCTAACTCCCTCTGTACACAACCTGACCTGGTGCTACAAAGAGCTCCAGTGTTACCAGCTGAGAAACCACAGTGTTTGCACTGAGATCTCAGAGTCCTCCATTGCAAGAAGCCATGGCATCACAACAGATCATCTGTGACTGCCGATTTTTGCAGGGACAAGAGGTCAGTGCCACAGCGCCTGCAGGGAATGTGACTTTTCAGCTGTCTTGCTCTCCTCAATACACTTTGACCTTTGTGCAATCTAATATCAAAGAACCAATTATTCTCAACACTCATATATTTTCCTCCATAGACTCAATGCCACATGGTTGTTGGGAGCAAGACATCATGCTAATCAAAGCAATATATCAAGGGAAGGCATCAGGGGCCTGCCATGATTGGGAGCCCTGGGTTCTACTTCTGTATCTTGGCCATGAATATGGACTTAGTCACACTTGCCCTGTCCTTCCCTCTCCCCTCCCCAGTCTTTGCCCTTGTCCTCTGATGATGTAAGTTATATACTGAAATTAAAGGCGATACTAGCATCCTTTATCATACTCTAGTTTCCCTATCACCTATGGGTCTCCTTTCAATAGAGGCACTGCTGTTCAGTGCTCATTTCTCTTTGCATTGCTCAGCACACAGAATTAGCTCACCTCTATCCTTGTGGCTGCAAAAACTGAAGGCATTGGCAAAGTGACATTAGGAAAGGATCACTGTCTTTGTGGGATAGGGGAGAAAAGAGGAAGCTGCAGTTCCACAAGACAGACCCATCCAAGTATCCTACTGCTCACTCACTGTCCATAGCCTCATTTGTCCTCACCTACCACCACCGCTCTCAGCATTAGGATTAATGAAAGATCAAAACACCATCCAGGAAAGGATCTTGACTTCAACAGCAGGAATAAGAAGCTGCATGTAATTTCCCCACCCCTAAAATATGGTTAATGTGCAAGAAAATGCATTAAATGTCACAAAATACTGACAACTTGGTTAACTGGGACCACCAAAATCCTGAAGCTAAGGAGTGATGTGCTTCCTAGTTGTGCTGAGTACTGGCACCACCTCAGAGTATCTCTCTCTCTTATATATATATGTATATTCCAGGATAGACCTGGGCCTAAATGGGTTAGAAATTTAGTTTCAACTCCATGGAGACATCCACTTTCCCAGACTAATGTGGTACCACAACATGGCTTCAAATAGAGTAAGACAAAGAGAACCCACCTTGTCAGCTCCTAGGAGGAAGATGTTTTACAGATATTTTATATGTTTTAATTCTCTTGTTGACTGTTTTGTCACTAAGTCTCAAGGACTTTTTCAGTGGAGACTGTGGAGTGCTGAGTAAAGTGTGATAGAAATTCATTTATCCCCTGCAGACAGGTGGGGTTAATTCATCTATCACAAACCTAATGGAGGGATGGGGAAAATGGATAAACACATGGAAGAAATAGAAGTTTAAAGACCTCCTGTACAGTTAAACTGGACAGGTACATTGTGCTTCAGCATTGTTTATTTTCCTATAATTGTTTCAGATTTCTTTGCTGCAAACTAAAAACACCTACAAAGGGCATGCAAACTTCAAATACCTCTTGTACTGCATAGAGGCAATGGCTGCAGTTTAAAAGAGCTCAGGATTATTCAGTGGCACATCCAGTCATGCAGATCAGATGAAATTTAACCTTAATCTTTATGGATAATCACTGGAAAGTGCTCAGTTCAGGCTACAAGAATTAACACAGATGAGGCTTAAAATACTCAAAGATTCTCAAGGAGGAAAAGTATGAGGTAGGGATGTTTTTTGGTAAAGACAAAAAAAACCACCCAATGCTTAGACTATAGTGCATTCAGACATGCATATGTGAGCAGTCTTGCTCTTTCATAGTGGGATGCAAATGCTTCCTATCTTTCTTTTTATAAAAAGAAGAGACAATTTCAACCCAAATAAATTTGATTTTAAATGAGCAAGAAACCAAAAGGGAACTGGCAAAATGTGTCAGCAGAAAATGCCTCTAACTACAACTGAAATGCCTGCTTGTCCCCTTCAACATTAGGGTCCTTAGAGAGTTAGAGATTCTCTACACCAAAAGTAAAAGCATTACATACCAGTGTTCTGGAAAAAAAAAAAAAAAAAGAAAAGAAAGAAAAGGTGGAGAAAGCTAGAGACCGAGGTGTCTTTTTTCCAACTAGAGCCTTGAAAAGGTAGAAGACATAAGCTTTGCCTCATAGGTATGTGGGGTTTTTTAAGGAAAGAAACTACTGAGGAAACTGAAAAGGATGGCTCCTCGTACCTAAATGGAAGATGGAATCTAAACTCTGTCTGAACAAGACTCTGTGAAATGTGTGTGTAGAGTAAGAGAAGAGGATGAAGAACCTTTTCTCACCAGGACACACATATATGAGCAGCTCCCATGTTGGGTTTAACATTCCCATGATACAGCTGTGCTGGTGCAGGTCCTACTGGGTAATCAGATCCTTCAGACAATACAGGAAATGAGCTGCTGCTCCAGGCCTGGAACACTTCAGCTCTCTGGGCCTGTGGCCTTGCTCCTCCCAAGGACTGATAGCTACCTCTGGAGCTCTGGTCATCTCACCTGTCTCACCATCACTGATACTCCTCAGTCTTCAACTTTCTGATCTAAGTTGTGCATGTCCTGGGGCTTCTGCTTGTGTGATTGCTTTTGTATGTGGCCCCACAAGATTTATATTGAATGCATTCAAAGCCCATCCTTTTCTACACCTGTCCCATACTTCGTCTTTCATTAATTACACTTATTAATGTCTTCACCTTTCATTCGAGGCCTAGGAGACAAAAAAGCCAGTGAAGTGCTTCCCATGGAATCAAGAAGTGTCTTAAAGTTGCCCCATGAGATGGATCATTTATTACTGACAGGTTTAGGAAATGACAATGAGCACACCCTGGCAGGTGCTGAGGGTGCTTCAGGGGCTGAGTCCTTCCCAGTTAGCTTGCTTCCCAAGAACTTGTCTCCTGGCTCTATGAGACCTTCAGACCACGCAAAAGGGAAACTGTTGAAAGGAGTAGGGGGGTGAGGGGGATGTGTTTCTTACTTTGTTTCAATGGCAACTCCATAAATCGCCACACTTTAAAGTCTTCCATATGCTGTTTTTCAATATCAACTTGTCACTTCAAGCTGTCTGATATGAACTGTTGGATGGATCTGCTATCTTCTCCAGAACTCATTCACAGCCCACCCAGATGCCAGAAAAGGTTGAAAAGAACAGTGAAAATGCAAAACATAACACTTTGGAGCATAGATGTTTTCCACAGTTGCAACCTATTGACTTATTTTCATCAGGCTCAGTGGCATAGACTGTATATCAGGACCAGTGAACAACACCAGAAGAAGGAAAAGGATAGTCTAAAAACAAATCAAAACCAAAACAGTTTCCCAGTGTATTTAAAGCAGTCAAATACTACCTTCCTCAGCGTCCTCAGATCTTCTTGGAGATGTACCATCCACCTAAGACTTGGAGATTTAGGACTTATTTCACAAGAATGCTTTGAAGTTGAGCAAAGAGCTTTTTTTTCTTTTCTTTTCTTTTTTTTTTTTTTTTTAGGGGGGAAAATATGAATATATATGGGTCTATAAACCATTCTCCTATTACTACTATATCCCTTGTTATCTGTATATGCTCAAGTGCAAGAGCTACAGAAGCAGACAGGAACAGAGCCATCAATGGGAGAAAAGCAGCAGTGCAAACTAAGTGAGCTGTGAGTTACACATAAATCCCAGTGGCACAGGTCTCAGAAAGTTTGCATGTTCACATCTGAAGCTCACATCTGCATCTGCTTCTGCACTTTATGGGTTGCAAAGAATTGCTAAATCCTGGATCCTTAAATCAAGCATTAGCTCTCCTACTGGATCTCAGTCCACAACTTGGGTTCATCTAAGCTCTTGGAAGTTGAGGGATGAGGTAGATCACTGGAAATGCAAATACCTAATTGTTTATAAGCACTGAGAACCACCAAAGCAAGGGTTTTTAAAATGTTTTTTCAAATATTCTATTTTCTGGAAACAGAAGTTTAGAAAGAATGCCATAGGACTCAGACACAGGTTATTCCACAATTCAAAGGCAGAATCAGATTAAAAACTAGATAAATTTGGGGAGAACAAGTCCAATGGTAATTAATATAACAGTGTAAAGCCAGCTTCCAGCTCTAAAGGTTCCTAAACAAGTGATTGCTGAGAGGATATAATGGGAAAATACTATCTTATACATGACCTCATTTTATGCTCTACTTTTATACATACACATCATATTGATCAGTGTCCTGAGAGTTGGTTCATCTTATCTGAAACTTGGAGAAAAGTGGGGAGGAAAAGTGAAATATGTCTTCTTTTTTACCCTTTAAAATGTCTTCCCTGAAGAAGCTTGATTCAAACTGAGAGTTAGTCAAGTTCAAACTGTAAAGTTAGGGAAAACTCGAACTTCCTCCAAATAGCTGTATTATAGGGTTAGGGAAAAAATCCAAGCCTTCCACAGCATTTCGTTGTCTTGGTACTCTCATGGGAGCATTGCTGTGATATTTGAGAGCCTTTAGACCCTGCAACTAAGACACAGCTGTGAAAGTGATGATATGCAGCAGTGACTAGAAATAGCAGAGAATCTGGCTTCTGTGACCCAACTGCCTCTTCTAGTCCTCACTTCTTTGTTTGCCTACCGTACTAATAGTCAGGTATTTCCATACAGTACCGATGCAGTGTATTGAGAGGAGCATAGGACTTGTACCTGGAAATAGACCTGTTTTTCAAATATTTTTCTCTGGAGCAATACAGGTTCTTTTGTGATCTTCTCAGCTCTTGGCTTCTGCCGACTATCAGAAGTTGCAAAGAATGAAAACAACTAGAAATGCATTTTACTTTGCTCCAGTTGGCCTTAAACTACCAACCCATTCTGCACAGAGTCAAATCCAGATGTCAAGCAGTAATGGATTATTTTTTCCCCTTTCCCTGATCATTCCTGGGCTGAAGCTGAACTGATAACCTCTGAGACTGCCTCTTCAGGCTAGCTGCAGACCAAGAATATAATTTCACAAAGAAGTGCTGATGTTTCATAAACAAGGTTTTGCTGCGATGTGGAATGAGGCTGGGACATTTTAAATACTGCCAAGAGACAACGAGTGTTAAAATATCCACCCTGAAGATTAGTTAGCAACAAAGCCAGTTGGGCCTCATTGCAAAAAAGTAGAGTGAATGACAGCTCATCTTAACAAAGCAAAAAACATTTATAGTGATAATTTCCTTCCTAGGAACATGCAGAAAATTCCCAGTTGAATTGCTCCTGAGGCTTGGATGTTCTTATCAGCCCCACAGCACCTCCTGTTTCCACTTGCAATCCTTGAGATGGTCCTCAAAACTTGCACCTCTTTTTGGCAGGGGATGATTGCAGCAGAGCATAGTCTGTGCCCCCTCATCTTCCCTCCCTGGTGTCAAAAGGCCAAGGGAAAAGTAAAACTTTGAAGATTACCCGCTTAATCAGAGGTGCATCCTCCTCTACCTGCCTCTGAAAAGGTCTTCTCTACCTTCCCAATATGGCGTGGTTGAAGAGGATACTGGAGTTGCAAGAAAGCCAGGTGCTAAAGGGCTTCCATATTTATCTGGATGCATAACTAAGTGGTTTGCATATGTTCCCTACTGCTGATCTGCATTCTATTAGTCTGCTTAGTGGATCTGTACAACAACAGCCAGCCTTGCGTGGTATTGCCACATTTCCAGACAAGTAAAAATGCAATTAAAACTTTGAAGGTTTGTTTATAGTTTGAATTTTCCCTCAGTGCATTTGTTCCTTTGCTTGTATTCACAGGAATGTGTGTCGAGTGGGAAGGGAATGGTTCAAAAAAAAAGTTTGTGGAATGGTGTCTACTGTCTTATCTGACAGTAGTTTCATCAGACCCAATGGAAAAATCCAGGTCTAGACACCATGATATGGGGGGGGAGGGGAGCAGAGGGGGGTGAAGGAGAGGGAGAAAAGAGAAAAAAAAAGCAATATTGTTCTTTAAGGGGCTTATTTCCTTCCTCTCAGATCCAAACAAAATTGTAATGATGAAACCTGTTAACAGATGGGGCTAATTTGGAGGTTATTTTTATGACAAGAGCAACAAGACAATAAAAGGCCAGCCCCAAATGTGGCTAAGTTTGAAAATTTGTCCCAGCAGACCCTCTAAAATAGTTGTGATTTGACCTCCTCCATCCTCATTGCATCACTTCTGCCTAGTAGCTGTGTGTCATGGGAATATGATCACATGCTACATCTCTTCTCCAAAGGATGTGGAGGCCTCTGTAGCTCCTTGTTTAGCAAATTGCAAGGCAAGACCACGCCCTGTGGCATTCATCTGGGGACTCCCTGGAAATGACATCAGTCATTTAATGTCACCAGATTTTGAAAACTCTACCACTTTACTGCTGGTTGGCCCCTCTCTATCCAGGGTCTTCCTTGTCTATTGTGGAAGAAGATTCATTGCTCCAAGGTCACTCAGGGCTTATGGGAGTTTTAGAGCCAGTTGTGACTGTAGGATGCATGTCTCTTGTTGTTCAACGACAAAAATTTCAACTCACTCCCAGGACCTCCAGAAGGCCTAGGCTGCACTCAGCAGCCCATTTTGAAGGATTACCTCCAGCAAGACCTAAGCTACGGGTTTGGTGGAATTAAGTTGTTTGGGAAAGACGATTTTCTATCCATGTCCCTAGCTGTACTGAGGTCCCCTAAGTGCACCCATGGTGTGGCACAAAGTGGAGCAGGAGTCCCACCAGACATCAAGGGGTCCCTCACCCCATGACCAACTTGGCAGGGGTGAAGGAACATGACAGACATAATCTTAGCCTTCTGGCACTGCTTCGAGCTTAAGTAAGTACCAAAGGTTGTTAAGCTAAAGCCACTGACTGTGGGGATAGAGGGCACCAGCTGAAGGGCAAAGAAAGCCTCCTTTCATGAGCGAGAACCAGTGCCTCTTGTGATGCTGCCATATAAAATCATGCAGCACCTGTTACATCTTTTCTCACTCCACTCTCAAGACACAGGAACAGCTTGGCTCTATAAAAGCCTCAGTATGTTTGTTTTCATTGTGAAGAGCTAATCCAAACCCCTGTCTTCCCAAAGGACAGGGAAGGAGGGGCTGGAGGGGATATTTTTATTTTTTTCCTTCTGCTGGAGAAACAGGTTGGAGCTGTTAAAATAATTGGCAGCAGTAGATTCCTACTGATTTCTTTGGCTGCATTTTAAAATAGAGAGGTTTTCTTCTCTCCCTCTCTTTTTTTTTTTTTTTTACTTCTGATTTAGCCATAAAATTGCCACTTATTACATTAGCAGTTGCAGAAAGCAGGAGTTTTCCTCATTAGAGTGGTTCTGCTCACAAGCTCTGGTAATATCATTTGGTGGGAAGGACCTTGCCAAAAGGCTATAAAACCAGCTGGGGATTCACACGGCAATGTCAGGAGGTTGCTTTCTTGGTTACCTTGGTAACACACAAGCAAAGCTTTCCTCTCTTTTCAGGACAGGGAGATGGGTTCCGTTTCGATCTACCTCCATCTTCTCTGTCTTGTGAAGGAATTTGCAAGCAAGCAGCTGTGGGGGACACAGGAGGATAGGGAAAGGCTCACAGCATGTTTTAAGACCATCTCGGAAGTCTGTGTCTTTCAGAGTAGCTCAGCTGTGTGCATCCCTGACTGCCTCCTCCTGAAATCCATCAGGGTCCAGTGGCATGCCAGCCAGCACCTTTCTCAGTCTTCAGAGCACACACGTCACATACTGCAGACCCAGACATTGTCCACGTAAGGCAGCTAGCAAGTGTCGCCTTCTGTCTAGGACTAGACCCTTTCAGCGGTGGGAGGCCTGCAGGGTGTATTGCTTTCACAGCTTGGCGGAGCTGGGCAGAGCTGCTGGCGGCAGCAGTGAGCACTCCCTGCCTCCACGCATGGGTAATCAGCCAGGTAGCTGAAAAAAAAAAGAAAACTGCCTTCAGCTCACCAAACTGTATCCGCAAGGCCTTTTACCCAGGTGAGTGTCTCAGCAGACACATGATTTTCATGGGATTTCCCCAGCAGTTTTACTGCTCTTCTTTAATACAACAGATTTGAAAGGGTTCTTCACTTCTCAGCAATATAGAAGCTGTGTTACCAGAGAAGATGCAAAATTATTCTTAGTTGAGTCCCACTTACAACACCTTCCCCACAACTCTACAAAATAATTTGGGGGTGGGGTGGGGTGGGGAGAAGGGCAAGAGAGAGTCCTGCCTTAAATGCACCAGCCTGCTAAAACTCTTCCTGGAGAGATAAACTTACCTTGCAAAGCTGAGGTAAAAAATATATCTGGAAACTATTGTAACATTGCAATCCCTTCAAAGATGTGTCCTTACCAAATCTCTCTGGTCAGGTACAGATTTAGACTCTTGGGACCACAGGGCATCACTGGCAGAGGCAGAATGCCCAGCATTTCTGCCTTGCAATGACTTGCATTTCTACCTCAAATGAGTTCAACCAGGCCAGCCAAACGCATGCAATTAACAAACCTTCCTGTGAAATGGATTTGACCATGGTAGCTGAACACATCCTGCTTTGGAGCCTGATTTGGGTGAAACACCATGTTCCTTAGCAGGGCCCCCTTCTCAGTGAGGCAACAGGGGCCAAAGACCAGGACCTGCCCATGACCAGAACTGCAAAGCCCAGAAATGACTGTGCTTCATTCCCTGCTATGAAATTCTAGGAAATCCCTCTTTGAGAAGGAACAGGCCTGAGACTACTAATTTAAAGAGCAGCTAGATACTTGCTCATCATTAGAGAAGGCACAGCATGTTCAGTGGCTGTGTTTGGAGCTGGAATGGAGTGCAACAAGTAGACAAAGGACAGATATTTGGCTGTGAATTCACAAGAGTCAACCCTCACTCTCCCAAATCAGGCAAACTCATATCATATGGAGCAAAACTGACTGAAGCTTTCATTCTGATGCTGTATCCAGCATGGCCAGTGTAAATTCATTTGTTACAGCCCCATCAGGAGCAGTCCTCACACCATCTCTGCAAGACTGATCACCCAGTCAGTCTTCTTAAAATCAGACTCTCATCACAAAGTCTCAAAGGGGTCAAAAAGAGTGGAGATGCCTCTGCCCTTTCCTGCACTAGTTCCTCCCACCCTCCCCTGAACGTTTCTCCCCTTTGGAAGAAATTTCAAAAGTCAGCTCTATGAGTTTATGGACAGATCTATATAAAGCAGTGACTCAGTCTGCACGCACTTACTAGCAGAGATGCATCAGCTGTAAGCAACTTAAGAATAGTGAAATAGAAAAATAACGATTAAACACAAAAAGCAAACATTCTGGGCCAAAACTTCTGGGTGTAAAGTCTTCCATATGTGTCAGCAGTTTCTGCCATATAATTTTAAAGATGTCTCCAAAGAGTTTCTTTATGAGCCTGTTCTCCCTTAGAGCCTGAAGACTGACTCTAGGGAGGATTTCTGTATATTTATCCAGCATTCATTTCTATCTATTTTCACATTAAAGCTCATGTTAAAATAAAAAGGGGGTGATGGGTGGTGGGGTGGTGAAACTATAATCTACTCATTAGCTATTCCTTAGCACCAAATTCACAGCTGCAAGCAAGGATGTTAATTCACGTTGGTCCAAAAAAGCTCCTGTTCTGAATGCCTGGAGGATATTGTTCTGCTCATTGTCAAAAAATGCAATAATTTTTTTGTCACTTTAAGTAACAAGTCTCGGGAAAAAAAGAAAACTGGTAGTGATTTCAGAAACTTTTTTTTCCTCCTCCAGAAATTAAAACCAGTGCCTGGACTGGTGCCTTTGAATTTATTTATCTTTTCTAAATTAAAACAACCACAAAAAAAAAAAAAAAAAAAAA